>WAAG01079920.1:16480-41118 GCA_013390105.1 Tichodroma muraria
TTTTTACAAAAGGCTGCAGCTCCACAAAATTAAGAGGCTCAGGAGGCTGTTTCATGTATATTTTCATAAAAGCTCTGACCTGGGAGATCAGACGCCTCCTATTTTGGCGGTTGATGTGTTTTTGGGAAAGGAACACTGCAACAGGCACGTAAAGTTCTCAGGCTGGCAGCGACGTCGAGATCCTCAAGCAAAGCTGCTGCTGTCAGGGAAACAGAAGCATAATTTACAGATGTTAATAACTTCCCTGAGATATTTTGGGAGCAGTCCTGGCCCTGTCCCTTCCTGAGTGCCTCCCCACAGTGGGGCTGCCGGGATCCATCTGCACGGGGGCCGTGGCTTTTTCTGGCTGACACACAGACAGCAGAATGAGCTGGAAATCCTGCTCCTTCTGTGCCACACTTAATAATGGAGAACCAGAAAAATTGGAGCAAGCTTATTTCAGTCTTTCTCTCATGGATCATGTTTCTCAGGAACCGGCCAGAACTAGTGAAATAAATTACACCAAGGCCTTCAAAGGAGAAGGAGAGGTGTTTTCCTTCCACTGGAATCCAGTCAGTGTCTTCCAGGGCTAAACAAGGACCAGGTGTGAGCTGCAATGAGAAGCACGCAGTCCAGGGCTTTGCCTCTGCTCCACACGCCAGCACTGAGGCGGAAAGGAGAGGTTTGGGCTGACGAGAGCCATCTCAGGAGTTTCTGGTCTGGGCCTCAGCCGGGCGCACAGGCATCTCTGCAGGCCAGGAATGCGCCGGGATTAGAGCTAATGGGAACCAGATTTCCATCGGCTGGGGGATGGGGCCAGGCAAGAACTGCAATATTCCCCCTCCCTGAGCACTTCAGCGTCCAGCAGTGCTGTAGGAAGTGAGAAATCCCGAGCCTGAGTGGCTCTGGCAGCGCTGATCTGCGGAACAGGCCTGGAGGGAGCCCGGGGAGAGGCCTGGCAGAGCCCGGCGTGGCGCAGAGACCAGCCAGGAGTTAATAATAAAGTAAATAAATAATAAAGTAAATAAAAATTATAGGAGTTAATAATAAATTAAATTTTAAAAATAATAAAACAGCCACAAAAGCAGCAATTTTCCATCATCCTGCCTCTCTCACCACCTACTCGTTCCCTGAAAGCCACCAAGGATTCCCAGCACCTCTCTTCCCAGGGCTGGAAGACCGAAAGCCAAGGAGAGGACCAAGGAGAGGCCGAAATTCCGTGTGGAGGTTCCTGCCTGGCCTCCCATCACTGGGAGCTGCTGTGATAGGGGAGGCTCCTGGCACAGCCCGGCAGTGGCAACACCTCCATGGGACATTTGCCTGGAAAAAATACATGGGTTTAGTGCTTGTTTACATAGACTTGCTGGGAAAATCAGGTTTTCTTATGTTAACATCAGTATGTTATTAGGAGACAAAATTTTTCACCTATCTTAAGGTTTTTTATTGCTCCCTATCTGGAATTTCTGAATACATTCCCTACATGATGAATTGGCAGGAGATTTTTGTGGAGTTTCTGGCTCTATTATCCAGCAGTGAACTCTCACAGAAAGTAATTTGAAATTCATGATGCTGACTATCATATCAGGATGTGGCTCTGTGAGCTATGTTTCTTCAGATCACTTTTCTTCTATTATGAATAAAAAAACTTACCAGGGGAAAGAAAATGTTTGTAGGAATAAATATGCTTGGAATAGACTAAATTAATGACTGAAAACGAACAACACAGTTCAACTGTAAACTGCTCACAAACAAGTTGCCAGAAAACAAAATAGGTTATTGCTGTTTGTATGAAAATATATTTAATTGGGCTCTTGTTAGAATAGGAATACCTAAATTGTGCAGCTCATTGGAATGAAATCAAAATCCCATCTTAATCACATGCTGCATTACCTTGTATTTCATATGCTATATATCTTTACTACAAAACTATCTAAATATTCAAAAGACTTAATAATAAAGCAAAAACCTTTTCATTTGAAAACAGGCCACTGTAAATCCTCACCTCACAAATATTTGCTCATGTTCTGTCTCATAAGCAATGCCATTTGTTTTAAATCCTTGTGGTAAGTGCTGAAAGCTGAGCAGGTCTGTGCAATCCATTTGCAAACTTGAGCCCTAAAGAGTGAAGTACAGAAGCAAAGAACTTTTTACTGACAAACTCTAGATTTCTCTAAACCGAATTCAGAGCCCTTTTGTACATGTAAATGGAAATTTCAATTGTTTTATTATATTGTAAAAGGAGTGTTATATAATATCTGGATAGGTTTTGGAGTCAAGAAACTACAAAATGGTACAGAAAAATACATCAAAAACATCTGAAGCATGAGAAATTGTGGAATACCTTTGAAATACCCAGAAGATAAGGGCTGCTCCAACTTCTTTCCTGACTCTCATGATCTCACTGCTGGAAAGAGCTCAGTGAATAATCTGATCAGATTTTCTATTGAATTTCACTTTCTTGCTTTGCTGGCTCAAAAGGATGAGCAGCAAGGGGGGATTCATACCAAGGCAGGCTGGGAGCACAGGAGTGTCACTGAATGCAAGTGGGATCATCCTTGGCCCCATCCAAATCCTTGGAACAAATTCCTAAGGCACTGACCAACAAAATGCCAGTGTAAAAACGTGGGAAGTGGCTGATGAAGGGCACCTGTGCAGAAGTGCCTGGATGAGGAGCTGAGGAGGCTGAAATGAGCTGCTGTGCACTGGGAAGCAGGACTGGAGCTGCTGCATGCGTGGGATTGTTCTGGGTTGTGCCCGGTCCGTGCAGGGTGTCCTTTGTGCCCATCCCTGCCACAGTAAATGAGATTTAATCTGTGCAAAATGGAAGGGGTGTGTGGGTGTGCCCACGGGTACTGAAGGAGTTGCATGGCATTGCAAACATTCCCGAATATTTCCCCTCTCTCTTTTGAGCCTGTGGGATCAGCCCATGGAGAGCAGACCACAGAAAGGGACACACCTCTCTCCCTTTACTCTCCATCTGGGTACTTACTCTCAGTTTGTGTTCATCACAACACATCACCTTGACACATGCAAAGGAAAACATGAAGTACTTTTTCCATGTTTATAAAGTTTTCTTTATGAACATGGGGCTATTTTTATCCATAGACATGCAGCAAGGGTTGAAGGCTCAGGTTATTATCCTGGATTTACCTCAGTCCTGCACAGGGCCCCAGCCAGTGTTACAACTCCACAGCTCCTCAGTTACAGTGGGATGGAGAATCTGTCCTTATCAATCTTCTGAGATTTCAGCATTTATTTTTACTTGTTCACTCAGAATTTGCCTGTTCTGAAGTTCCAGACTAACTGGAGTTCGGTCCTTTGAAAAGGAGCAGATTTCATCCTGTTGATTTCAGTTCTTTGTGGCAACTGGACCCATAACACTGAGTTCTGAGTTGCAGCACTGAGCTGAGTAATGGATGTTGGCACCCTCCATTCTGGCTGAAGTCTTGGGCCTGCTGGTAGAAATCTCTCAAAGTCAGGAGACTTTTTTTTGCTTCCCAAATGCATGGATATGTGTAGGGAGGGACTCCAAATATTTAATCCAAACAGGCTGTTTAGAACTAGCCAGGAGGAGTCACTGAGCTCCTGCCAGGCTCAGAACATGCAGAGCTGAACTGGCAACATTTAAGATGAATCTAAGGGAGATTCAGGCACCAGAGAGGGTGATGAAAATAAATATCTGTATTTCTTTACAAGAGCCATGTCTTTTAAAATGTCCTCCAACAACCCAACAAGTTGACCATTTTAAAAAATGCTGCTGCTACCAGATTTGATGTCAAATCCTACTGGTTACAATCTTCACTCAGTGGGATGGGACATTTGCGTTTAATTCTTCTTTCAAACTGCAGCAATGAAGGTTTCTACATGGGAGGAGGTCCCCAAGCTTTGTTGCTGTGCAGAATTAGGGCAAAATGTGTAGAGGAGGACAGTGCTGATGCAACCCAAGGGTGTTTTCCTGGGAGGGAATTTCTAGGGTTCTACCACACCTGATTGCCATAAACTCCTGGTTGTACCCTGTGGCAGAGGTCACTGAGTACAAAAAAAAAGCTTTCTATGTTATAATTGGAAACTCAGGTTTCACATTTCACAGAACACAGTAACTACAAGGCTACCAAGCCACATTTCTTCTAGTCTCTCAAATGTATGTAGCTTGTTTTTTTCATTAAAATAAATTAGATTTAGGAGATGGAGCGTCTGCCTCTTCCTTCCAATCCATCCAGGGATGGAGCACTGATTGTGAAGATAGTGAAAGACACAATTTCCATGTAGAGAGACCATATGTGGTTCTGTGCTGGTTTGTGAAATCTGAGTATTGCGCAAGAACTAAGAAATTCCTTGCACAATCTGGTCTGGTAATAGCCTTGCAGAGAACTTGCAGTTTGAACCTTCTGAGTATTGGATGGCTTCTAGGTAGAAATGTTTTGGCATGAGATGTTTACCTTGGATTTTGAGTTTAGTCCAGGTGAGACCACCTGATCAGTAGAGATGGATAACCCTGCTCCCATCCCCTGCACCTCACCATGGAAAGCAGAGTGGGAGCAGCTGCTGGCATTTGGAGGGTCATCTGTGTGGGACAGGGCTCAGCTTTCCCTTTAAAAAGCTGAGGGAGAAAAATGTCTGGGCTCTTAGGGAGGACTGTCTATGAAGAAAGGAGCTCCCTCAGGTAAGTTGGTCAAGGAATTATTATCTCTTAAATAAAGCAATCTGTCTTTGCTCTTTGACATAGTGATGTGTATTCTATGTGTCTTTTATTTGTGTATATGTTCATTTATGTTCGCCTCTTTCAGAGAGTGTCCCAGGGATAGATAAGGGATGCTGGGGAATGGAGAGAAACTCAAAGTGAATTTTCTTGGCTGTTGAGCTTCAGGCACGTGCACTTATTGCTTTGAGGGCTGAATATTAGAATTTAAGCTTTTAATTCCCTAATATAGACCCAATACATGGAAGAGAAGAGCAGAATGATATTTTCCTGAAGTTAAGATTGTTGTTTGTGCTGTTGGTGGCAATTAGGGTGGAAACATGCCTGCCCTGCTACTGAAAAATGTGCCTGTTATTTGTATACTCAGAGCCACAGGACTATTAGTGCAATGTGTTCTTTCTTCCTCAAAACCTTAGCCTTAAAAACTGTGCTTGAAATTGGACCATTGGGAGTGATGTAAATGAGTCTTTTTATTTTTAAAGCAGAAAGATTTCTTAACACAGTTCCAGTAAACAAGCTTGCAGTGCTCTGTAATGATCAAGTTTAATTGTTCCTCAGTTCCACTACTCATATACCTTTGTTCATAAAATACCATTAATTGAAAGCATTAAATGGCAGCTAATTGTTGTTCTTTTAATCTTAAAATAATCAAATGAGTTTGTGTGGAAAGGATATGGCAGTTAATGTTGGGAATGGTGTGATCTAGTGGGCCTTTAATTGATGGTCAGTCCACTGCTGTTTGTGATGAGAGCTTTAAGTCAGAATTTGCTGATGAGAGTGACTTGAAGTATCTGAGCTCTCTTTTCTCTTTCCTTTACATCACACGGAGTGATGAGGTGTCTGAAAGTGAGGAGTTCCATGAGGAAGGGTGGGGGGGGCTGCAGGGCCAGAGCTGAGGGTTCTGAACTCATCTGTGATGGTGGCTGGAAAGAAAGTGTGTCCGTATATTCTGTCTAAACACAGGAACTTAATGTGCCGTGAAACCAGATAAAATCCCCACCCCTGAAGGTCACTGGGGCACTGCCTGGGGTTTGACACCCAGCACTGGCAGCTGAGCTGTTCCCTGCAGCACAGCAGCACCCTCAGTGCTGCGGGAAACTGCTGTCTCAGGCTGAACTTTTGATGAATTCTATTTCCCCTATTTTCCATGTTCAGAGGATGCCTGTTCTTGTCTCGTGCTCCGTTCCTGGGTACATACCCAAACCTAGACAGACACTGGGAATTGTCTGGGATGATCAGGGGGGTCCTGGCTAGGTAGCCAGCCTGGTGCCGGACCACCAGATGAACCAGTGAGTTATGGAACTGGAACCAGCTGGGGTTTCCCACTGCCATCAGCAAAGCGAGGCACTGACTCCCAACCTGCCGAGTCACCCATCTGCAAAACAGGGTGAAAAGGAGTGCTCGAAGAAAGAACACTGAGATTATTTTGAAGGTTCAAGGTGAGAAGATGATGATGTATCACCAGCCTGGTGTTAGCACAGCAGCTTCTTATGGAGTTACAGATTACAACTGGGACTTGATCTGGGGTTTTCTTTGCCTTTACTTTTAAGCTGCTAAAGTGTTTCTGGGATGCTAAGCTATGCTGCACCTCTGGCGCAGCCAGATGTGGCAGGATCATTGACTTTTGCTGACTTCTGCATGATATAAATAGAAATCTGCTACAGCAGACCCTGGACTGGAACCAGTAACAGAGCCTAGAGCCAGTGTTACTGTTCCAGTTTGAGGTTGGCTTGTCCCTGTAGGTGAAGGAGTTCCTACAAAGAACATAAAATATGAATTATGTAGCACAGATATTTGTGTAAGAGAAAAAATGGTGTTTTCAGGAAGTTTATCTGGACTTTTGGTGTTCAAGAGAAGTTTTATATGTCTGGTTCATAATCCATAAATTTCAAATCTGGAAAACCCACACTTTCTCCTTTTTTTTGAGTATAATGAAAATATTCTCCTCTCTTTGGTATAATTGTATTGTCAAATGGGGGACTGCTCAAGTAATCAGCAATGTAATTAGGAAAGCTTTTTTACTCACTCTGTCTTCAGCTGAAATACAATCTTTATTTCTAATGTCCTTTGCAGCAAGGCAGTTTTTTTAAAGGAGAGGGAAGAAAAAAATCCCAACCTTTAATGAACAAGAGAGCCCAGGGAAACTGATACATTATATTTTTATAACTGTCTCAGAGGCAGCTTCAGCTTTCCTTTTTTAGCAAATAGAAACCAGGTTATGAGACTTTGAAGACGTGTTGGATGAAACTGATCTTTTCTTTCCCCTCTCATCCCCTGTTTTATTCCCCCTTTGGGAACTGCAGGTTCCTGTGCTCTAGGACATCTTATTTATTAAGAGAAGTTAAACTGAGTAGCTGGAGAAAAGTCTGCCTTGGAATGATGCTGGCACGAGTGGCAGGGTTGGGAATGAGCAGACACACTCTGAAGACTGTTTGATTCCCCCCACCAGGGGAATGCTCAAGCTAAAGCTGAGAAATTCTCCCAAATGCAGGGATTTCCACTGCATTTTAAGGAGAATTTCTCAGCTTTAGCATGCCATGATTTATTTATTTCTAGACACTGTTAGCTCTGTTTTCCTGCGTCTAAGATGCACTCGGAGCTGCTGGTGACCATGTGAGAGCAGGGGTTTAAACGGGAACAGGCAGTTTTGGAGTGCATGATGTTACTAATGAAATAGGTTTGCTGTTTTGCACCCCATGGCAGAAAAGTGGTGACAGAGACCAACCCATTTACCCCCAGCCAGGCGTGGAAAACCCTGCTTGCCCTGGAGCCTGTGGCTTTCCAGAGGTGCCTTGCAGAACTGCACACCTTTAGTTTTCTCTGAAAAGGGCAGTATATCTTTGTTTCTACTTTCTTCATGATCACTTTGGCCTACAATTTCTTTTTTTTATATTTCAACAGCTGATAACCTTTTGTCTTGCTTCCACCCATCACCTCCTCTAATCTGCTTAAAATCTATTAAATATATTCACGTGCAGAAAATAGGTGCTGCTACAAAAATGAAAAGCAGTGACCCTTGTGCTTTTTATAAAATCCTGAAGAACGTTTTATTTAATAGCCCACCATAAATTTTCATTGTAGCCTTTCTTTATCAAGTAAAACTAGACTCTTCTCTTCCTGGTTGCGTTTTTTTTTTTTTAGATTTCTTTTCATCTTTCCATAATCTGTTGTAGGCACACAGGGTGGGTGCATATCATAACATCCCAACCTCTTCTTGTTTAGAAATTCTATGGAAATTTATTTGGAATAAGAACCATTTGACCAAAACATACACATTATTTAAAAGAATTGCAGTGTAGGACCTGTTGATTATAGCTGAGAAAGATACTGAAAATCCTTCTTTACAAGGATGAAGGCTGGTTTTATTTTAGCTAGAACAAAAAAAGGACATATTTCAGAACTGATTCAAATTTTAAAATAAAACTTTAAAATTATATAAAGCCACAAAATATTAATGTTAAGTTTTAGTATAATTTTGATACAAATTTTATCCTATGGTCATGTTGAAACATGTACTTAGAGAAACTGGAAATCTTGCTTTATGTTCAGCCAGAAGAAATTAAAAATAACTTTTGGTCAAAGCCAATTTTTGAATTAAGTCTGGATTAAAACCAAGCCAGTTTTGTGGTTTTGCTCTTCTGCCTTTATACCTGTTGCATTCAATGTTACGGTGTTCAGGGGTTTGGGTTGAGACTTGGTCTTGGGCCCCTACTATTAATATTCCACATTTTTCTTCAAATCAAGTTAATTTTACCTTGACAATTTCTGTAAAAATGAGCACAAATATATTTTAAACCTATTATAATATTTGGCATTAGCTTTTACCAAAACTTTTGATAAAATAACATGTAAATATATAAAATGAAGATTGATAAATGCTGCATGTTTTCTCTTATAAGATTATTTTTCTATAGTGTAAGCAGTAAAATTTATTTTTTTGTTTTTTTTTTTTCTTTAACTGGATTTTTCCACTATGCGGAAATAAATGACCAAGCAGGGAGTTAAAGTCCCTTAACGAGGGGCAGCAGTCTCTTGTCCAATCTTTATGGAGATCAATCTGAAGAAGATCAGGTTTTACACACGCTTCAGCACAATTGGCAAGTCAGATACTGGAGTCATCCCCCAGAATAAATCACAAAACTTAGAGAGCCGAGATTTTCTACAAGTGTGAAATATAACGGTTCCAAAAGCACTGATTCTCTGCACATCAGTACAGGTATTTTACCTGAAAAAGATCTCATTTTCTCCACTAAGATCTGAAAACCCAGCTTGTTCCTGGTGCCACGTTAATGACAGGGGAATGGCTCCCACTGCCAGAGGGCAGGGCTGGATGGGATATTGGGCAGGAATTGTTCCCTGGGAGGGTGGGCAGGCCCTGGCCCAGGGTGCCCAGAGCAGCTGGGGCTGCCCCTGGATCCCTGGCAGTGTCCAAGGCCAGGCTGGACATTGGGGCTGGGAGCAGCCTGGGCCAGTGGAAGGTGTCCCTGCCCACGCAGGGGTGGCACTGGATGATCTCTGTCTCTTCCAACACAAACCATCCTGGGATGGAAGGTATGTCTCTCCAGGACTTACCAGGGCCACTCTCCTGTGTGTCCCTGGGAAGCTCCTGTGATCCCCAGGGCAGGATGAACCCAGCTCCACCTGTGCATCCCTGCTGTTCTCTGATCACTTCTGCTGAGTTCTAGTGCTAAACTATTCCAGACTGGCTATTGGAATGAATTTCCTTCTTGGGGCACTGGAAGTGGAATAGGGATCTCTGAATATAGGCAGGAACACACTTAGGTAGGAATTTGAAGGTTGTATTGGTATGGGTGCTCAAACATCGTTCATCCTGTATTGGAAATTTTTTCACTTTCTAGTCTAAATACCAATGTAACCCCAGGACAATCTGTTTTCACTAGTTCTGTCCACGTAATTTCATGTATCTGCTCCCAAACATGTCAATGCCTTTGACAGATGAAGGAGCTGTGGAACACAGGTTAACTTGGCACCTATGATGTTTCTGGAAGCTGCAGCAACACAAGGAGAGAGGGAAGGGGCATGCCCAGGCTGCAGCTCCGTCTGGACATGGTTGGGATGGATCCCTGTGGCACAGTGTCCTAGGTAGGGGCAAACCAGAGTATCCCAAACTTAGATAATCATGTCCTGAGGAAGAGCTCTTGGTATAACAAGGGAATGTTAAAAGATGTGAGTCGTCCTCTGAGAGGGCCCAGTGTGGCAGCAGAAATGCTGGCTTGGGGCGTTTGGGATCTTTAACAGCTCTTCCCTTGAGTGCTGTGAGTTTTAAAGAATAATTATAAGCCAGCTTTCATCTGTGCATCCTTAATGACTAAAGGATGGAAAAGACAGCAAACAATGTTGCTTGATTCACAAAACAGGGAAGATTTTACTTTAGCAGAGGTTGAGTAACATGGAGAGATATTTGTTTTTAACAGTAACAGCAGCAATTCATTGAAGCTGCTTATTGTGTTGCTGTTGTTATTCCTGTAAAGACAGGGGAGAGAATATATTATACATTGAAAATTCTCATCAGGAGTGTTCACATTCTCATCAGGAGAGAAATCCTGTGGGATTTGAAGCCTTCTTTGCCTGTTGCACACTCAAAGCACACACTGAACTGGGGTTTCCAGCCTGAACACACCTTCCAGACACTCAGAATACTGGAAATGCTGCAGTGCACTTCCTGCTCTCAAATATACCTTACTAAAGTTGGCTCGAGATGTTTTGGCAGGATTGCTTCAGCCTCAGAGAAGTTCTGGATTTGTCTTTGAAGGATGAAGGAAACCCAAAAATGGAAAGGTTTCAGAAAACAGTGAGGGCTTCTTATTATCTTAATCAGCTGAATGCTGCATGTGGTGGTTAATGCTTTTGATATTTGGCTTTCCCCTTTTGCCCCTGTTCCTTACGGAATGACAGACAAGTGAGGGAAAAGAATATTCTTTAAAATAACTGTTCTATGTAATTTTTTGCCACTGTTTGAAAATTGCATTCTGAAAGTTTTAAAAGTTCTTTTACAAAATTTTATTTCCTACACTGTGCTTTTTAACCATTAAGAAATGTTCAAGGAAAGAATTCCTTGGAATGCAATAGTTTTGGAGTAGGCAGAAGATAAAAACATCTGAATAATTTTCAGATTAAATTCTCTACTGATGGCTGCAAATATTTTCTTAATTTGTGTGTTTAAACCAGAATATTTTAGCTATTATTTGGTTGTGATTGAGTTGCTTTTCTTTGTGGCACCTAACAGTGATTAAAACCAAAACCAATAACTATTTATTTTCCGTAGTTACTGTGAAGATAAAGGTGACTTAAATATAATCTACCTTCTAAGTCACAATTAAATGATGAATGTGTCTCAAGAGTGTGAGCAGCTTATTAGTAGTAATGGTTTGAAATCTTTGTTCTGACCCACAGGGCATAACCTGTCCTATTCCCCACCTTATCTGACACCCCACCTCCTGCCAGAGGTTAGAAACTCTGTATTAACAAAGACAGGTCCTTCCAGCTCAGAAATTTCTTTTACTCATTATATTTCTGAATTGGTTTTGTTTAGATTGATGTTATTTTTCAATTTATGAACTTCAGTTCTGTTTCCATCCATGGCTGTGTCCCTGTAAGACGTAGGTAGAACTTGCGTAGCTCTGGGTACATGAGTGAGTGTTTGTGGACAGCACGGGAAGGAAAGGAAAATATAAATATAGTTGTAATTTGAGGTTTAGTCTCTCATAAAAAACAATTGCAGCAGGGTTGAGGGAGAGACTGTAAATATCCCACGGTTCTTTATCCCGGTCTCGTCCTGTTTCTCATACTCCTTTGCCTTGCCACAACTCATGTCTCGGCCTCACTAAAACTTCCTTGTAAATCAAACCCACAACAAGAGTTAATTCCTCTATCCGTGTTTCCTGCCCAAGGGCAGTGGCACCAAACATGATCTGCGAAATACATCAGCTTTTAGCTCCATGGTAGGTCCATGAGATCATTCTGGGGAGAAGCCAGGGAATATTTATGAAGCGACAGGGATGTACTAACGAGTGAAAGAACATCAAGGCATGACAGAACTGCAATATGTGAACCTGGATTCCTCCTCCTTGGCTTGCGGATGACTCCAAGCTGACAGAAGTTTCATGGCAAAAGCTTCCAAGGAGAAACCAGCACGAATAGACAGCTCAGCTGCTGAGGAGCTGAAAGGGCAACTGGTGCAAAGGACAGAGAATGGTCCAAATGTAAGGATCTGGTAAATTTTCAAAATATTTTCATAATGTCTCCAGGCTCATTGGCTGTCAAGTATTGTAAACAAGGGCTGTTGGTTGCTGACTATTTTCAAAATCTGTCCAACTTGGTTTAGGTACTCAAATAAAGCTCTTTAAAAATCCACTCCTGTCTGTGGGATCTAAAGAACCGCACGTGGTTTAAAGATAGGAAAAGGTGTCCTGCGCACAGGAGAAAGGACTGGCATGGCTCTGGTTATCGATGTGTCACTGGGGCTGCATGTGAGGAAGTCAAGGGAAAATGTTTCTTCTTTGTTTAAAAAAATTAAATTAAAAATTATGAAAAATATAGTCAAGCGCATCTGTGAGCTCTCTGAAAAACAAATGCTATCTTCTGTCACTTTTCAGGGGAGCAATGGAAATGTGCTCCAACGTTTGCGTTTTAAATTGCCACCTTTCACAATGATTAGTGTGAGACAAAAATGGCTCTTGTTTCCAGTAATTATAAAAGTTTTTTTCCCTTTTTAAAGTAAGGAAACTCTAAGAATCCACATTTTTCTAGCTGAGCTCAGAAGTCATTGCTTTGCACAACACCTCATGTGTATTCCAGGTGGGACACACCTGCTGTGTGTGCAGGTTCAGGTTAGATTTGCATTTGTGAAATTGAGGGCCTCAGCTGCAGCTGAATTCTCCAAGTGTCATGAATTACTGCAGAAAATGGCATGAGTCATTGCATTGCTGTTCTACCTCTGCCGAATGCTCCAATGCTATTTCCAGAAAGAAACAATTTATAATACTTTGCAAGAGTATAGGAATAATAGATTTTTCTGAATAGCTCTTTCTCATATTTGACTTGGAGGCCTTCCAACGGGGTTCCAGATCTTTTCTTTCCCTTTGTGCTTTGAAATATAAATGTTTTAATTATTTATTTCATTGTTCAAATTCTGAGATGCTGAGCTGTACAAATGGAACTTCAAAAGCTCAAAAATTATTGGTTTATTTTCCCTTTTCAAGCCACACACACAAACCCCAAAGTGAGTCTGAAATGGAAGAGTTAAATTTCTCTGGAGAGGCAGCAGTAACCTGCAGAGAGTTGCTTCAGTAACTCTGTTTTTCTGATGTAAACCGTTCCAAACCCCCTGCCTGTTGCATGAACCTCCTGCCACGCTGGGATAACGCTAAACAAAGCATTAAGAATAATAATATGGCTGATTTAAGAGTTAAAAATACGCCACAAAGGGTGAATAGCTCAAAGTAGCAGAGCATGGATAACTTTGAAGCAGTGATGGGAGGCCTGAATGGAGCCTGCAGTGGCTGAGAGCCATCAAGGAGGTGACAGTCGTGTCCACAGCTTGGAGGGTGGTGCCAAAATGCTGTGCTGTCTGCAAGTCTGCGAGCTCCCTGGAGGCTACCAGTTGTCTATCACTTCTGCTAGGACTCCGAAATAATATTGTCACTTGTGCTGTAAACAAGTGGCAGAATCATTTTATCTGGCTCAGTGTGTGTCAAAACACACTCGAGGTTCCCCCAGAACATTTCCCAACATCTAAAGAGCCTGTTGCTAAAAGAGAGCAGTCTTATGGCGCTTTAAGGATGCTTAAATGTTAAGCAGATAATAAGGAAAAGAGAGATTGGAGCAGAATGCTAAGGGGAATAATTAAATTGTTTTTTTCCATACCCCCCATGCCGCTATTTGTTGTTTGGTGTGGGGGTGCTTGGTTTGTTTTAAATATCTCTTTTAGGAATACATCCCTCAGATAGGGGAATAATTATCAAATAAATTATGCCTTGAATGCAGGTGGAGAGGTATTTCAATCAATTATTCTCTTTGGAACTAATAGAAGCTGATGTTCAGCCCAGTTGGGATTGGACTACTCTTCAATGTCTGAATACACTCCAGTATCATTATTTTCTCCTTCATTTCCAGTACAGTTAAATAACTAGAGGACAACAGAGAAAAACTTGGGTCTTTTTTTGGCTTTGGGATTTCTTTTGCCCCGTTGGTTTGAAACTCTGGTTGAAGATGGGTCTGTTTTACCTCATTTTGTGAGTAAAGATGAGATGATTGGTGAATTTTATCTCTGTGTAGCACAACAAATGCAGTCCTTGGCCGTTGAGTGTCATTTTCTGTGTAGCTACACCCCATATCATCACCCAGCCCACGAATGAGTCCCTGTCCTGCCTTCCCTGGAGAAGATCAGCCTTTCCTGCTGTTTCCCACAGGTCCATGTGCTTGCACACTCTTGCTGATGTTCCTGCAGCAGGGTCTGAAGTATGCTGGATGCAAGAGCAATTGCAAAGGACCCCAAACGTGCACCCCAAAGGAAATAAAAGGGCAGAGCTGGCAGAATGCATCTTGCTTACACAGCACAGAGGGGTTATACCTGGTCATTTCTCAGAAACCAGAGCTATCCAACTTGTGGGCAATCTGTAGAGTGTGGGGTAGGAGCCTTCCAGCCTCAGTCCTGGGCTCAATTAATTCTTGGCAAGCCATCTGTAGTTTGTTGTTTGCTTTGTTTTCATCTCAGAAGGTTTTCTCTCAGCAAACATTTAATTTGTGCCATCCACCACCCTTTGCAGCTGGGGAAGCCATTATAAATAATGACAATGGCTTTTCAGGACACCACTTAAACTTTCCAGCAGCGTGCTTGGATTTTAACCTTTAGATGTAGCACTGAAATGATATGTGATCCCTAAAGAATAAAAAGGTGTTTACTGAAAATAGCATAAACTTATTTTCAGCCTGAAAATTGTAATTAGTCTTCAGAGTAACTGAACTTTCTCTGCAGACATGTGATCCAGCCCAATGTTCTGGTGGTGAGCAGGACAACAGTGCTGGGAGGAACCATGTCCTTATAATCAAACTGAAACAACAAACTAACCAACCAAACAAAATCAAAAATCCCCTGAACCTGCCTCATTAAGGATTTCTTAATTGAAAACAAGACTTGGTTACAGACACTTGAAAAGTTTGTTGTTGCTAATTGTTAGCTTCCAAACATGCAGTGGCTCCCTAGTGGCTTTTATTTTCATGCAGAAAAGGCAGAGTAAAGATGTTTTAATTGACCAATGAGTCAATAATAAAATAATTTAAAAATCTGCTTCATCAGTAATAACAACTTCTGGATGTTTGAAGTCCCTGCATGTAATCAATCCAGCTTCTAAAAACTGTCAGCACAGTTTTAAGCTGTTCTCAAGTTCCTGTAAGGGATTTTCTTTAGGGAAAATAGGTTTCAACACCAGTTTCTTTCCACTATGGGCTTCATCTTGAAGTAACTTAAACAAAAGATACTGGAATAATTACATCCTCTCTTAATTTCACTGTAGAATCCTTCCTTTTTTATAGGAAGCACTTTTGTGTCACTTGCTGTTGCTTGAGGCAGATTAAATACTCTGGATTCCTTTGTTTACATGTGGGATGTGATTTTGCAATAAATATGTGAGGAGGAGCATTTGTGAACCTCTTCCTACAATTAAAAACTTTCTTGTACCCTCAGACCAATCTGGGTGCTGCAATCTCAAATACATTGTCATGTAATAAAGTTGTAAATGTAAAATTTAATCATTAGAGCACAGAAAAGCTTTACTAAAAGCTTTAACTCTAGATTTATAGGAGAAAAGAATGGAATTACAGTATGCTTAGGCTATGTTTTTAGACCTGAACAACAGCTGCCTCTTGCTATTCTGTGAAATTTTTCATTTCCAAGTCTCTCTAATACTTGTTTTACTCTTGGTGGATCCAATAATCAGATGATGGACTAACAGGATGTGTGTTTAAGTTCCACTGGGGCTGTGCAGCACTGGCAGGATAATTAGCACATCCAGAGTCCTCATGGTTTCAGTCAGTGCTTCACATGTAAATAAAGTCTGACTTTGGTGTGCCCTGTCACTGGCTCCTGTGAGAAATGAGGAGTTATTGATCTTGTTTACCACTGCGTGTCTTTAGGACAGGCCTACATTTCCCTGCAAAGTGCTGCTGCCTGCCAAGGCTGCTGGATAAAGTAGGATTAAGTGAATATATCTAGGAGTCATTGCTATAGCCAGGAGTTATTAGGGAGATAGTAGTTGAATGGTGTTAACTTAAAAAGGGTAAAGTCTTTATCCCCTAACTGGCTGGGCTCTGTTTGCTTCAAGGAAAATCATTATATTGACTTCTTTTTGGGGGGGGAGGAATTGTAGGTAGAAAAATTGGATTAATGTAGCATTTTTTTCAGCATTTCTGTTTCTCAGAGAAGCGTGTTAAATTTTTTAATTGGGAGGGAGAATAAGCAGATGCAGATATTTCCTGCAGCGTCTTGATGTACTCATCTGAAGAACAACACCACAGGAGAATTAAAAACTGAGGGAGGACTGAACAAGGGGGGTGAACTTAGTATGTGATAACCATGTCCTCAAGTTCATGGCAGTGCCTGAAGGAGCCTGCAGGAAAGACAAAAGACACTTTTTATACGGGCCTTGAGCAACAGGACAAGGGGGAATGGCTTCAAACTGACAGAGAGTACATTTAGATTGGATATTTGGGAGAAATTGTTCCCTGGGAGGGTGGGCAGGCCCTGGCCCAGGGTGCCCAGAGCAGCTGGGGCTGCCCCTGGATCCCTGGCAGCGCCCAAGGCCAGGCTGGACACTGGGGCTTGGAGCAGCCTGGGACAGTGGAAGGTGTCGCTGCTCATGGGCTCTCCCTGTTTATAACAGTGGATTATTTCGATTTATTATTCTTTTGCAACTAATAATTTCCTTCTCCCTTTTCGCACAAGGCCTGCCTGAAGGGGTTGTGTAGAGGGCAGTAGGCCCTCAGCCGGAGAATTGCCTGAGCTCCTGTGGATGAGCGAAGTTTAAAGATGGAACACCTGAGAAACCCCCTCGAAGGAAAGGCCCTTAGGTAAGCTAGCCTTTACCTTAGGGTCAAGGCCAATGGGGTACATGGGATTAACATAACCCATGTTATGTTAACATATTATGTGGACATATTATATTGTGCTAGCATATCCTTAGGATAAAGGACAAATGGGGTACGTGGGATTAACATAACACAATGCATGCTGTGAAGTCACGACATGCATTATGTTAATCCCACATACCCCATTGGTCCTTCCTCTTAACCCTGCCCCCTGCCTTCCCTATGTAATCCCTGCTCCCTCAGCCCTTCCTCTGAGCTGTTGTCCCTGGCACCCCTCACAGAGTTTCCCCTGGCAATAAAGGCTCTGTTCTCTGTGGAACACCAGACGAGGCTCTCATCGAGACGTGCCTGTGTGCCTGAGAGCCCATCTTTCTAAAGGTGCTTCTCTGGGAAGGTCCCAGTACCTCGACCACCGCCTGCCGCAACAGGAGTGGATTAATTTTTTTCATTAAATATATCCTGATTGCTTCAGAAAATTCATTGATCCTGAAATATTCGTGCAGTGCCTGATGTTCCCTTCATAGTGACCTCCTGGTGCTCCCTGATGCGCAATGTTTTTCCTACAAGCATGATCCCCCCTTGCCAAGAGGAAGAATGTGGTTTGTTATCAAAAGATCCTCAGAGGTCGCCTCAAAGTATTTCAGAATTAGATGGGTTGACTTTCATGTACATTTACTTGATTTTAATGCTTGTACCGCAGTTTCAAAGTAACGGTTTTAGGTGTAGACAGCAGGCACAAATATCAATTCTCAGTCTCGCTTCCATCTCTGAATTGTCAATTATGCGGTCCCCTTGTGTCAGAAGGAGTTATTCAATTAAATGTTTCTCAGAAAATGCTTGGGATCTATTCCAAGGCTTGTTCTCCTTGGTGAGCAGTGGGAAGAGAAACCTTCTGGTGAGTAGGAAGTCAACCTGCTGCTGATTTCAGCTCTCTTTTCAGTCTCAGGGAAAAGAGCTTCCTTCCCCTTCGTTGACATTGGCTATCACATTATTTCTATTGTAGTGTCATTGAATATCACATTACTTCTATGTGTGTTCCCAAAGGTTACTTTGGCTTTCTCTACGATTCACAGGTGGCTGCTCTGCGATGCATCCAACCCTCCCTGAAAGTCAGTGTCATTCCTTCTGGTTTGGCAGTTTCAGTTTGTAGAAAAGTTTCTGGATTTGAACATTTTCTGAAAAATCTAGACTGTTATGATAATAGCTCTATAATGTTTTCTAAAGGCCAGAAATAGACTTTATAAATCTAACTTGTACAGGTCAATGCAATTGGACAACAGTGGTGTTTTATACAGTAAAGTATATATGGGTTAGAATTTCTGGCTGCAAATGTAGACCAGGATGCTTAAAGCAGAGTAAGGCAAATGTACTGCTCACATCTCTCTAACACAGGCAAACTGTGTTTTACTGAAGCTGACAAGACCAGGAAGGGTTAAAATAAAGTCATCGTAGCATGTGAACAGGAAACTCCACCCAATGGAGGGATGGTTGGCAGTGCAGTGTTTCTTGGTTTGCTGCTAAATGGAATCAGAGTTCTAAGAGTTCTTTATCAGCTTTTCTTCATAAAATAGATAATTAACTTCAGCTCGAGTATGAAAATTTCATAGCTACTGACTCCATTTAGAAACTGCAGTGGTTGAATGAGCAACACCTCAGCGCTTGGCTGACCATCCTCATGGCAGTGGCAGCTGTGTCAGGCACAGGTGAGGGGGAAGCAGGTTGTCACGTGTGACTTTTGGAAATGAAATTGTCGATATTGGATCCTGAAAGTTTATGAAGATGAAAGGGCTTATTGTCATGTTCTTAAAAAATTCAGCCTTTTGAGAAAATGGGTTACTAATTACTGCAGGAATATGCTGTATTCTGTTGTTAGCTGAGCCTGATAATAACTTCTTAAAAATGACAGGTGTTTAAAATGTTTTCATAGTAAAAAGTCCCAAATTAACTGTAGGTATAAAAGCCATATGCTTCAAAATTTTAAACTGCTCTGTTGCCTCTTGAGAGTGAAATCTGTGTGGATCAGTCACGACCACATGAAACTTTCATTTTTATTTGGTGGGCTGATAAAATCCCACATTGCACCCACTGGCACAAGCGTGGAGAATGACATCAGGTCTTTAACTTTCTTTCAGTATCACTCTTTATCTTTGCACAAAACATCTCATGTGACAACTTCAAATGGCACAAATTGTAGAACCTGTGTCAGGAGGATGGATTATTGATTGTTATTTGAATCTCCCAATCACTTATTGGCACATCTGTGTAACAAGATTTAACAAAGGCTGGAAAATCTAAATGCCATAAAGTAGCCAAAATACAGCTGTTCCCACTGTGCACTGCAGTGGATCTTTCAGTGGTGGCAGAAACACCCTGGTTTTGGTGGTGGTGGGTGACAACATACAGGGACCGTTGATCAGGAGAGGTGTTGCCACTACCCGGAGTTCGCACTCCGAGGCAAGCTTTGCCCCAGGTTGTATAAAATCTATTTTCTATACAAGGGATGATGTGACTCTTCTGGAGTCTGTAAGGCTGGGAGAGCTGGGATTGTTCAGCCTGGAGAGGAGAAGCTTTGGGGTGACCTCACTGTGGCCTTGCAGTGCCTGAAGAAGCAGCAGGAAAGCTGGAGAGAGACAATTGGCAAGGGCTGGAGGGACAGGACCCAGGGAGTGACTCCCATTGCCAGAGGGCAGGGCTGGATGGGATCTTGGGCAGGAATTGTTCCCTGGGAGGGTGGGCAGGCCCTGGCCCAGGGTGCCCAGAGCAGCTGGGGCTGTCCCTGGATCCCTGGCAGTGTCCAAGGCCAGGCTGGACACTGGGGCTGGGAGCAGCCTGGGACAGTAGAAGGTGTCCCTGCCCATGGCAGGGGTGGCACTGATGTGCTTTGAGGTCTCTTCCCACCTACCCACCATTCTGTGATTGTACAAAATATATCATCTCTGATGGGTACCAGGGTTCTTCTCTGGCTTTTTAGGTCTTTTCAGGGTTGTCTAGTTTTCTCCCTCACTGCTGGGCAGTGTCACTGTGCTGTGGTGAGGCTGTGGTGGCACTGGCAGTGTGTGACATGGGACACCCCTGTTCCCTACTCGCAGAGGTGCCTGCAGTCCCCAGGTGATACCTGGGAATAGACACCAGCACAGTCTGGGGGTGTGGGGATTCAGGGCTGATCTCCCCTGCAGCCTGCAGCAGGGGCTCTTGGGGACACAGAAGCACTGAGGACACTTTTCTGGGAATCATCGACTTGCTTATGTTGGAAAAGGACTTTCATATCTGGCCATGAAGTGGCACAATGGATTTTTGGTCTTCTAAAGGTGGTACCCATACCTGTAGACAAGGGCACTTGGGACCTTCCTTGCCTTATGCTAAAGGCATCCTGAAAATTTTAAAAAAAATAAATGAATCTGATTTTTATTTTCCTTAACAATTTGTTTGGTGACAAAATTTGAAACTTCTTCCTCATATATATGAATCTTTCCTGTATCATGCAAACCCCTCTGAGCTTGTCCCCTCTCTCCTGTGCCAGTTTTGCTCCCTGGGTTCAGAGGGGCCGAGTGACAGCAGCACTGAAGGAAATTGGAGTGGCAGGGCTTGTCTGTCCCTGTTCTGGCTCATCCCTCCTGCAGCTCAGCTTTTCTGGTTGGCTGGGTTTCTCTATCTTATCTCCTGACGTTCTGCATGCAATATGTTGCACTTTTGCCAGACAGCCCAGGCTGCTCCACCACTGTATAACTGTGCTTGACATTTAATTTAAAATCAAAGATACCATTCTGTAATAGTTTGTTAAGCTGTGCCTTAGTCCCAAGCAATGAAAGTCACCTGATTTTTAGTGGAAGAGGCAATTCACTGCTCTGGCTCTATTTTCAAGATGATTCTGCCTTGGAATAGGAACGTAGAAAGGTTAGGTGCCATTCTCTGTCACCCAAACTCAAGTTGAAAGCCCATAATTTATGAGTTGTCAGCACAAAACTAATTTCACTTCAAATATTTTCATTTCTTACTGGTCTGTAAGCTCTGGAAAATCAAATGTGTGAATAAAACTGGAATTCTCTGTTATTCTATAATTGTGTGGAGAGGAGATTTTTGTGTGAATAATTAACTTCATGGCCTTATATTTCTAAAGGGAACAAGGGAGCAAGGTGAAAACAATTAAATCTATACTTTTACCAAGGAATTTTTTTAAGCATGAACTAAGGGCTACGCTACATCTCACAATGTTCATTTCAGTTACTGGCTGGAATATTTGTTGGAAATTAATCCTTTTGTGCACTTTGTTGGGTTTCTTTAGTGAAATAGAAGAGCCAAAAAATGTCTCAATTCCATGAAAAATGTGGCTACATCAAACATACCTACAACCTTGTCAGTGTTTTGTAGCCAAATGTCTACATTTATAATAGAGGACATTGCATGCTCAAGGTTCAGTTGTTTCTTCCAGAACAGACAAAAAGCTGAGGAATTTCATATTCCCCACAGTGGAGCACTTTGCCTGTAGTGATTTTACACAGGGATCAGTGTCACTGATCCCTGTGTAAGTTCCACTGTGTCCCCAAGAAACATCTCTGGGATGTGCTTCAGTCAAAATTACGAAAAATGGACATGAAATTTTGGTTCTGTCAAAGCAATGCTGAATATGGGAGGAAAGCTGGGCAAGTTGAGACAAAATTTCTGGATGTATCCAGGATAAGAAATTGTAAAACTGTTTCCAGGTTGCGTTATTTAAAACATTCTCTGTGACAATATCTAATCCAAAACACAGTATGTCCTGTCACACAAATGTATGTGAAGAGGCTTGAAAGTATCAGGGGCATCACAAAGCTGTACCTTAAAGAGAAAATAGGTATCTACATGATACATGGTGGGATCTGAATAGGTGAGGAGGATTTTGTACTGCTGATCATAAGGCAGATAATTCCAGCTGCTTCCTTTCTGTCTGTGCAGGTGGCACTGTCAGCAGGGACAGGCAGGGTGCTCTGTCTGCAGCAGGGACTCTGGCTGATAGAGGCCCTGAGGGAATTTCTTTGGGAATCATAGAATTACTTAGGTTGAAAAAGGATGTGAAGATTTTAAATGAACCCAGCATAGCCAAGGCCACCACTAAACCATGTCCCCAAGTGCCACATCCACATGGCTTTAATCCCTTCAGGGATGGGGACTCCACCCCTGCCCTGGGCAGCTGTGCCAGGCTGGAGAGCCCTTTCCATGGGGAAATTGCTCCTAATATCCACCCTGAGCCTGCCCTGGCCCAGCCTGAGGCATTCCCTCTCCTCCTGTCCCTGTTCCTGGGAGCAGAGCCCAACCCCCCTGGCTGTCCCCTCCTGTCAGGAGTTGTGCAGAGCCAGAAGGGCCCCCTGAGCCTCCTTTGCTCCAGGCTGAGCCCTTTTAGCTCCCTCAGCCCCTCCTGGTGCTCCAGAGCCTTCCCAGCTCCATTCCCTTCCCTGGACATGCTCCAGCCCCTCAATGTCCCTCTTGTCCTGAAAGGCCCAGAGCTGGACACAGCCCTCGAGTTCCCTCAGCAGCAGGGAGGGAACAGGGACTGTCCTGCTCCTGCTGCCACCCCAGGGCTGGCACAGCCCAGGGGCCATTGGCCTCTTTCCCCCCTGGACTCAGGTCCAGCACCTGTCACCAGCACCCCCAGGTATTTTTCCTCTGGGGGGCTTTCCAGCCTCTCTGCCCCAACCCGGAGCAATTCAGGGGGTCCCTTCTTGAAAAATGTCCAGCTTTCCTGGATAGCTGAAATCTGTCCCAGCATCTGCAGCATTTTATTTTGAATTGTAATTCAAATTATATAAATTCACATATATTATATGAATTCACATATATAAATTTTGAAACAGTTTATGCATTTTCGTAATATTTCAGAGCAGTCTCAGCCACTGGGTGCTATAAACCATAACCTACATTTTAGAAGTACAATGTTTGTTTTGGAACTAATGGTGAATGTTAAAGTATGTACCACTTGCAAACCTTGCTGGAGTGAATGAAATGTAATTTCACATATTTCAGGCTCTCTGGCACTTGTGAGTGATCCATTCTGCCTTGGAGGTGACTAATAGCAATTAAGAGCCAGAAGATGTCATTACGATCCTCTGTGGGGAGGCAGTCTCTCTTGAAACTTGTGGTTTAAACACTGAACCAATGGTTAGAGCATAAACTGGCACATTTTTAAGGCTGTAGTATTTAATGGTGGGAGTACCTGTGCTGCTTTGGGGAGATGTGCTCAGAGGTCAGCACGTGCCACAGGCTGCAGTGAATTTTGGTGTTTCTGGAAGGATGGGTTTGGGCTGCAGTGAACAGTGATTTATGGGAGGTGTTGTGCTGAGGAGAATGGTTTGGATTGGGGAGTGAGGAGGAGCCTTTGGGATTCATTAGGGCTGCTTTTCTGCTTCCCCGGAAATAGGCAGAGTATAAAATGGTCGGATGACACCTATTTGGGGTCTGTGTTTGTTGGTATTTGTGGGTTTGGGGTTTTTTACCCCTGTCTGCCTGGGAATTCTCAGCACATGCTGCTGATAGCTGCCCAAGTTTTGGAGAAGCTTTGTCCTGTGGGTCACAGGGCTGCAGCAGAGCCTCAGATTGCCCTGGAGAGCAATCTCTGTTCCCCCTCTGGGGAAATGTGACAGAACTAAAATTTGAATAAAAGTATAACAGAAGAGCAATGTTCTTTTTGCCACCTCAACCAGCTATCAGCGCCAAAGTTACCTGTAATGTGGATTTTCAGATTTTTTTTTTCAGGGTTTTTTTACTTGTGGGGTTTGTTGGTTGGTTGGTTGTTTTTATGCTGTTGTGGTTTTTTTTGTGCACTTTTTTTTCTGTTTTGTTGGTAATTTTTGTGGTTTTGGGGTTTTTTGTGGGTTTTTTCTGTTTGGTTGGTATTTTTTATACCTTTTTATGTGGGGTGGTTTGTTTTGGTTTGAGGGTTTTTTATTTGCTTGTTTTGATTTTTGGTTTTTTTCAGTGCTTTTTTTCTTGGAAAAGGAGCATTTTGTTAGAAACCAAAAATCTGCTTTCTGACTAACTGATGAGATCCAAGTAAAAGAAACTGGAGCGCTGTGGAGCATTTCCCGAAGTTCTTGTTGTGCTTTGCCTTGCTTTAAGGCTTTATTCAAAACTGAATTTCTGGTTTGCCAGTAATAATGTAGAGATCTTAGCTTTGGTGGGCAGCCATTTAAAACTAATGTTATGTGCTGTAACATCCAGTTTGAAAATGAGGACATACCTGGGTGAGAAATGGTGGAAGCTCAAGATATTGGAGGAAAAAGAGACTGCAGCTTCATACAGGAGCTCTTCAAAGAGCCCATTTAAGGGTTGTGATGGGGAGGGGTCTTCAAAAAAGATTATTTAAATAATTTAACATGAACTTGAGGAGACAGTATTAAAAAATCCAGATTTTAGGCTTAAAGGTTAAACGCACTACATTAAACCAAGGAAACTAATTTATATGAGAACAGATGAAATATCTCCTTCCAGCTTTCTAGAACAGGCCACTAAATATTTTTTAATTGTGGCTGGTCAATAGTTACTTAATCTGATTAATCACTGCCAACTTTTAGCAGCTTCCTGCTAATGAATGGAGGTTGTTAATGCTCATTTCTCTCTCTTCTCTTGCCCTGCCCTGCTCCCTAAGATTGACTTCTTTTGTATTGCAGTAGAAAACCTTCAGAGACTTTCAGGAAATTACCCCTGACAGCCAATCTCATGCTTACAGTAACAAAGCAATCTCATGGCCATGCATGGCAAAAATAATGTTATTTTTCATAACAATTAACTTACAACCATGGTGAATTATTGAAAATCACTATGAAAAAACCTTCCCAGGATATTTGTTCAGTTGAGATAATAATCCTCATTTTCTCCTCAATCA
>WAAG01079931.1:0-10202 GCA_013390105.1 Tichodroma muraria
AGAAACTCAACCCCCAACAGTAACTTAATCAGATTTCATAGGGAACTAATCTAGAATAACTACCCTCAGAATAATTTGGAATTCTTTTAGTGTGAACATTAACCAGTTTCCCTCACTTAATATGCTGCACACAAAACAGCAAAAATGCAAACAACTCTCACCTCTGACTCATATTTACACTCTCCTTTTGTTAGTATTTTTAATGCAAAATGGCTTAAACAGCTCATTATCAGGGAAATTAAACATTAAATTTGATTAATAAATTTTTATTTTTACATAATTCCTATTAGAAGAAAAATATATGTATAAGAGTTACAGTAACTTGTTTATTTATGTAATGGATTTGCATCAACATAGTAAGTTATTTTGCAATGAATTATGACTGGACAAGCACTGTTTCATGCTGGGGATATGATCACCAATGGAGCTCATGCTAAGATATTCCTGGCAGATTTAATATTAAAGCTGTAGTAAAGAAAATATATCATGTGCATTTAATTGTAATCAATCCTTCATACCTAGAAATAGGTACATTTACATCCCCTTGCATCTCACTACAAAGTTAAATATTTACAAAAATAATGCACATTTATATTTAGAGCTAAAGTCAAGCCATCAGTTTTCTGCAAATAAGACTATGGTCAATGTTCATGTCTTATTTAGTATTCACCATTAAATGCACATATGAATTTCATTGATGAAATGGAATGTATATTACGGGTTACCTGAGGACCTTAAATACATCAACTTACCTTTACACACACATGCAAGTCTATCTTGGCAAACCTGCATTTTTTGTTACTTACGACTAATGGTGTTGTGAGCATTTTGCTATTGAATTTAAAGCTGGAAGGATTTGACAGTGAAAACTGTTATCATGAAAGACTTGAAAGATTGGTCTGAAGTTCCTTTTACTTGATTGTTTTTATCACCTTGATTTTGTAAGTCTTCCCAAATAGCAATGGGAGCTACATCTGTGAATTGCAAGATCTAGCTATTATAAAATCATTAATTTTAATCCCCCCTAGAAAGGAGAGAATACTCTAAAGTCACTGAACCAAGCATTTGATTTGGTGAAATTAAATCTCCAATAAACATCTCTCTTGTGGTTTAACCTGACTTTAATAAATTCAATTCAGACTGATTATACTCTGAAAATAAGTGATACACATGAACTGGGGCAGGATACAAAGTACAAAAAAACCCCAACTGGCATGAAGAGACCTGTATCTCAGGTTTCAAGCTATCCACAAGCACTAGAATACGGATTTATTAAAAAAGCAAGTGGGGCAGCGAGAACTGCTGTCATTCATGAATAGATGAGACATATATTTTCTCCCATGAAATCTAAACATCTGAGTTTTTTTCTGGCTGAAAAATAGACAACATGGCAAAGTTAAATTCAATAGGGAAGCTTGCAGAACAGTAAAGTCAAAGTCCTCTTTGTACTTCCCAAAATGCAGTGATTATGGATGAAGGCTCTTAATCCTATTGTCGAAGTAAGGTAAGGCAGCCAGAAGCCAGATCTTCTTTTTTTTTTGAAAGAGGTTTTAATAGAGAATCCATGTAAGGGGGATTTGGGGAGGGGATAGGAGGATCAGGCATGGGTTTTTACCCCTGTTTCTCTGCAGAAGTGACAAAAATTCTGATTTCAGTTGGAGAAATCATCACTGAAAGGAAAAGCTAAAATAGCTTGGTGAAAAGATGAATTATACCTAGAGAACTCAAAGCCATATAGGCAATCTAAAATGAAAGAATTTACTTGCCCAACTGAGTTGCTTCAGACATGTTTGTGGGGTTTTATAACTTATAGACCTCATTCATTAAATATGTTCATTGCATTACACTGACCATAATAGAAAGTTTAGAATTTGAAATATGTAATTTGTTTTAGGGCAATTGCCTGTAAAAAGCTTTTTATTAGTAGCTTCTTTTTTCTGACATTTGAACTACAATCTATATAATTGTATGACACTAACACCATCACTAGGGAATATGTTCTGGTACTATCCAAAGACAATTCAGAAGTACATTTTCTAAATTGTGTACAGTGTGATTAAAATTATTGTCAATGAAACTAAACATGCTGGTATGAAGAGAACATCTCTTCCACTAACTGCAGTAATTCTAATTTGCATGATGTCTTTTACTTTCAGATGTTACAATGGTTCACTGAGGTTATTGGGCAATTAAGCTTCCATTTTTCATGTTACAAGTGCATTTTAAGGGTCCAGACAAAGATCTGAATATAAGTACTGGGCACACACAAAGAAATACAGAGTTTCTGCACCAAGAAACTTATACACTACAAAGGAGAGAAAGAAAAATGGAACAGAGAGATAATAGTGGGAAAAAAAGTGAGCAAATGCTCATAGTGGCACAGATCCAGGAATAAAATCCAAGTCCCCAATTCCAGGCTGCGTTAAAGCTCCTCCTATGAAGAAATTAACTGTGAGCTGCATCCTGTAAAACTTCATCTATCTTGTTACACATATAGAAACATATACATTAAACATATACATTTAAGACATAGAATACTGGGTACACATTTATTGATATCTTTTACAAAAATGGAATTTTATAACCCATCTTTATACTTAACATACCTTTTTTCTTTTTATCATATCAAACTTTGACTTTCTGAAAGACAGATTTGGTGATAGGAATGTGAGATCTTGCTTTCTGGTCTGTTCTCTGTACATACAGAAACCCCAACTTACATCAGAAAGAGCAAGGTTCCTCAAAAAGATTGGTTTATGTTAACATGAAATAAAATAACCTATAAAACTCTCCTCAAATCAAGGTCCTATTTGAAAGACTCCTGCAGCAAATATTCCTTTCTGTTATCATAAATATCAAAAATCAAAATCTGTCTCTCTTCACCCAACATCTCACTGCAAGCAGAGATACTGAAGACTTTCCATTCTTAGAAAATTCTAGAATTTTGAATAATGTTTCATAGATGAAAAAAATCTGGGCAATATTTCAGATTTTATCTTATGTAAAAAACCTCAGCAAAAATCAGTGCTAAGATATGGGCTCTTTGTTTTCCTAGAAAATAAACACCTAGAACAAATTATCCATCACTTTGGTTCTTTGAGGACATACACATTCCACACAGGTTTATGTCAAGTAATTATGTCATATGCGTAAGAATTCAGTATGTTGTCTTCTAGATGACTTAAACCACATTTTTAGCTTAGAAAAAAACCCTCATGGATATGGATTTATAGGCATTAACTTTGAGAGCACAGGTAAAGTTTATCTTCAGCCACTTCAAAAACAGTCAGTCTTATTTTACTCATAAAATAAGATTCCACATTTACACAGAGAAGACAACAAATTCAATATTCCTCACTTCCAGATGATGCTGGCAATCTTGCCACTGTATTTCCAGACAGAAGTCTCAGTGATGTTATTGTTAAGTTTCCCTCTTATAAGACCTTCTCAAAAACAATAAATATTAAAAAAATTGCTGGAATAGGAACCTGTTGCAATTTACGATAGCTAATCCATCCCAGAAATCTGTTAATTCCTTTCTTCTTCCTTCCTGAAGACACTTGTTCACATTGTCTACATCTGCTATGTAATTCAGGGTTGTCCTGGAGGCAGAGTTTGAGACCAAAGTTACCATCCTTCCTTTCAAGAGATCTCAAAGGCAGCTTAACAGGTCTTGGAAGGGTTCTCTAGAAATCCATTACAGTGAGAAATGACATAATTGGTGAGGTTAATAAAATTATTTCTTCATAAGCCACATTGAAAGAATGTTCAGTTCCAAAAAAAAAAAAATGTTTAGAAAATCAAATTATTTTTGGAATGCATATCTTTTTAGTGCGTAATTGTTTTGAATTTCTTATATTTTCACATATGATCATTATCTTCTCATTGCCTGAAACTTGCCATTGAAACAGATATATAACTGTAGAAAGACAGCATATTAAACAAACTTTTGTAAAACAGCTGTTATAATATGTTCTTTAAAACCAAAGATAAGAACATTTATTTTAGTCAATGTAGAGTATTTAGTCAGAAAATTGAAATATCTTGAACTTTCTGGTTACAGGTGCAAATTTTTATGAGCTTGAGGGTTTTAATTTGATTTCTTATATGTCATTTTTCATGCATTTTAAACTGATCAAGAGACAAATTGGAAACTGTAGATCTAATTAATACTATGAATATTCTCAAAGGATTTCCATGATGTTATTTAATACAGATATTTCAATAATTGTGATATATCAATAGAATTTTGTATTAAATTGCTTTGTAAAAAATTCTTCATTTCTTGCAGGAGAGGTAGATACAAATTGGCCCATGGGAGAAGGCATTTGGGAAACTCCTCAACCACTAAACACTGGGTTTACCCAGTAACATTGTCTAGTTCATCATCTACCTGAAACTATCAGGACAGTGATCTGTATATTGGAAATTATATTCATGAATCTTGTGTACACACTTACATAGACACACACACAAAAACATGGATGATTTCCAGAGGAAACAGCCAAAATATCCTTGATTTTAATGATTTTGTTACTTCAGATCAGTTGTATTCATTGTCAGTCTGCCTCAGAGTAGGATACAATAACAACCCAAGAAGTCTGGTGGTAGCTCTGCCTTGGAAAAACAAATACCTGCTATAAAAACAAATTTAAAAATCAATAATTAGAAAACCAAATACATCTTATAATTTGTATGACAAATAATGTATCTATACAAGCACATTTGGGACCTTCCAAAAATGCAAGGAAGATATGAGAAATCTCCTCCTTTTAAAAATTGAATAATTTGTCAAGATAATAAGTACTCATTTATTTGTGCAAACCTCATTGCATTCGACTCCTTCACTGTTTTTTACTCATGATCCTTCCTCTCCTTATTTCTCACATCAGTGACATTTCTACATGTAATTTAGAAGCTCCAAACTTCTTTCTTGCTGATCTCTCAATTCTGGAGCTCCACTGAAGTCCATAAAGGAAGCCAAGCCAACTTCACGAGAAGAATCAATAAGCAAGTCTTCTTCAGTCTCCTCATTTCAAATTAAATCATAACTCCTGTTCTATCGCTGACTTCATGCATATTTCTTTGACAAATTGACTGAGGAACTTCCAATGTTAAAATTTTCTCCATGAGGAAAACACTTTAGTGTAGAACACTGAGCCAGATTTTGAAACATTTAAAGTAACAAGATGGTCACATAATTAGTTGGTGTTTTTTTACATTTAAAATCACAATTTGAAACTGTAGCAACCAAAACATTTCATTATTATCATCCCTACTATCAGCACCACAGCCCAAGTTTCTGAAGACATCAGCTGCTTGCTTTGGTAATTTAGTTTAAGACCAGTGTCAACCCATAAATGTTTCCAAAACACTGCTCAGTAATTCCTTCAGGGAAAAGAATAAGGCAGTAATTGCATACCAGTGGGATTAATTAATATCTGCCAAGAAATATTAAAGTATTGTGTTATTTCTGCCTACCAAAATAATTTTTCAGTTTAACAATTTCAAAGACTAAGTAGGATTATTTTACAGTTTAGAGACTGAATTGTAGAGTGTTTTATTTGAGAGACCCAGCAAAGCTTCATTTAAAAAAAATAATTATTTTTTAGCTCTTATTGCAATTAAATAAAAATCATTCCTTTTATCAATTCCACCAGCAGTGGAAATATTATCAGCACATTTGTTCAAATTATGCTTCACTGTCTTAAGGGGCTCAAGAAAATAAAGCAAAAAATATTAGTTAAATGGGGTCAAGTTTATGAAGTTTAAAACATCTGAATTATGGTAGCAACTTTACAGATAGCTTTCATTCTGTTTCCTGGAATATTCACATATGTATGCATGAACACAGAGGCACTACTGAGTGCTTATAATAGTGAAATTATATTCCTCTCAGTTTCAATACAGGCACTGTAAAGAAAACTATATTGAAAGTATAGGAAAAAACCTTAATCTTAAATGCTGGCCATGTTTGCAACACGGTAGTTAGTCACAAAACAAATACAGGAATAACATACTCCACATGTTTTATTGCCCCAAACAAGACGTCTTAGTTTGAAAGACAGGTGTCTGCTAGGGAAGGCAGGAGCCTCCCTTGGAATCGAGAATGTAAACCCCCTCCCTCCGAATTGTTATAGTTTTGAAATTAAGGGGCTTTCAGGCAATGATGTGAGGATAGGAATAACAGCTCTTTCCTTAGTGTGTATAACAAGATAAACAAAGTAACAACAAACAGAACCAGGGACCCAGTCACAGTCTTCTCAGCCACAGGCACTTTCCCCTTTGGTGCGGTTGACATCACAGGTGGCTGGAGTGAGCAGAAGTCCCGGGGTGCTGGACGAGATGCATCAGAAGCTCGGCGGCGGTAGCTGGAGCTGTGGAAACGTCCCGGCAAGGCAGAGGGTGTGGGCTACGGCGTGGAGAAACCCAGAGCAAAAGTGAAGAAACAGCGGGTATGGGTCAGCAGCAGCCTGGCTCTCAGCAGGGCAGGGAGAGGCGAGNTGGGTATGGGTCAGCAGCAGCCTGGCTCTCAGCAGGGCAGGGAGAGGCGAGGTTCAGAATTCCCGGAGCACACACAAACAGGTGGTGGTAGGTCCCTCAGGGCTGAGCTCCAACCGTGCCACTGCAGTCTCGCCGCAGTCAAAAAAATGACAGCCTGGCTGTTCCCTTTGATGCCAAAAAAAATGAGAGAGCCCAGCTGGGCCAGCCCCCGTTGTTTACTTGCCTCTGATTCTCCAGGGGAAAAGTGTAGCCAGGTGCCATACTCTCCCTGACTTCAGGTACTTTTTTTGTCTTTCTTAAGTACCCATAAGTACCCATAAGTATCTGGTAATTAGTTTCTTAGCAACTTCTGGGAAAAAATCCTGTAAGAAAGAAATCCAACCCCCAACACAAGACAAACAAAACATAAATAAAATAAATAAGTAAGGATAGAGTAGATTAAAGCAGTGAGTGTGCTTTTAACCGTGTTTCCAGCTCATAGTACCTCCTGCTATAGACTACAGACGCTGATGGGCTGGGCTGGTGATGATGTATCCTGGTGGTGGTAGGAGACCTCACCTGGGCAGGATTTTTGTTACTGCTGTGCTTCCAAAGAGAGATTTCTCAGTGGTGCTGAAAGGGTTCAGGACACTCATTCCTTCTGTTACTGAGCTCTTGCAGCTGTTGGTCTGTGTTGGCTCATGTTCTGGGGTGCCAGCACTGCAGCCAGAGCGCTGGACTGCACTCATGACTCTTGTTCCCTGTCCCTCGCCTGCAGACGGTAGTATTCACCTCCCTTGGATTGTCCCAGGACAACGTGGTCAGGCTCCAAGGGCTTGATTTGTTTTGAGCAACCCAGGCACCCACTTCAGGCTCCTCATGGCACAAAAGACGTGGGCAGCCATGTACAGCATCAATGACTGGATTTGATCAGCCAAAACTCTACCCGATCCCATGTGTCATCAGCCTTATCCTTCCTCTAACTCCTTTTTGTGCATGTGCGCGTAACATATCTGCTCCACAGGTCCTACACTCGTTCTGTCAAACAGATGCATTTGATTGCAAATAAACTACTTATTGCTTCTTCCAATAGTCATGTATAAACTAACAGAAAAAAAAATTATCTCAGAGGAAATCCTTCCCCTCCTTTTCCTTACTGAAACGCTAGGATTCAGGGAAAACTTCCACACCTGAGTCAGTTTCATGAGCCCTGTGCAACTTCAAAGACAGATATTTTGAGACACGCCAACAACCTCTCAGGCACTACCACCACTAGATTATCTTGCCTTTCTTCTGACTTTAGCAAATGTTATGCACTGGAAAATATCTGATCCACGTTAATTAAAGACCAAGATCTGTGTGGATTAACATTTCTATTGTAGTAATCTTTACCAGAAACAAGATTTCAATAAACATCTGTGCTCAGCAGTAATTCAGAAGAAAAATGTTACACAAGTAGAGCTACAGGACCTAAGACAATTTCAATTACAGCTAATTTGACAAAGATGTTGCAGCAGAATACGGATTGCTTGAGAAGGAGCCTCCTTTTTTTGTTCTTAGTGAAACTGGTATGCTATAATTTGCCCTGTCTGGCTATTATATTTTTTTTTTCAGTTTCTTAACTTGACAGAAGTTTTCAGGTACCAATGGACATGGCTAAGACAAGCAAGTAACACAGGGAGGACTCCAGCTTTGCATCTTGCCAAAGGTCAGAGAGACCAAATTGCAGTGTCTCCCTGGCAAATAGACCTTTAAAATAGGAAAGCAATCAAGAGGAAAACAGTTTTAAAAGAACAAATGCTAGATAATGCCTTACCTTCTGGGGTTTTTTTTCCCCAGTGTGAGTTATTCACCTTTCTGCAACTTGATTTTTAGGAAATTTTCACTGTAATCTGCCTAACTTAGAGTAGTTAGGAAATAAGGAAAGGTGGTTGCCAAATTTTTTAAAAGGTTTGTGCCAAGCAATCAAGTCCTTCTTTCTCACTGTCTCACTACCTTCTCTCTCCCACTGGAGAGAAAAGGATTGGTGTATCTTCTGTTGTTGAATCCTGCAGATTTTTTCTACCAAAAATGACCTATAGCACTATTGCCACTTATCCAAACCAAGTAAAGAAATGTAAGAATGTAATGAAATAAAATTGCCAAATAGTCTTGTCAGTTTCTGCTGTCCCTGCACCCAGGTATCACCTATATCAGGTATGACTCCAACATCCCATGGATGCTGCTTGGACACCTGTGATTGTTCATAGTTTCTTCAGCAGCAGTGGTTCTCTGCCCTTTGTCCCTCCCATAAGACGAGATCAGTGGCTTGTTTTTAATGCATATATTTTACATCAGATGTCAAATATAAACATTTTTTTTGCTCTTCCACTATCTGGCTATATTGGATGATTTGTGCCTTCTTTTTCTGTGTTTCGAGAGTGCTGTTGGAACATTTGGAAGTAGACATCTACTGAAAAGGCATAGAGACTAATTAAAATTTCCTTGTTGTGGAATCCAAATTGCCTGAAAAATTTTAAAACAGAATCACAAAGAGGAGAGGAAAAAAATCTGCTGCAATTCTTTTTGCTAGTTTTCTGTACAAGTTCAAAAATTATTTGCACTGCAGCCCAAAAATAAGGATTGCATTTCTCAGTGATTGACCAGGGAAGATAACTAGATTCTGAGTGCAAACCCCTGAGTACCAGGACTTAGAGATGTATTGAGCTGAATATGTAGCATCAGTAACAAAGGAGAAAAAATGCACCCAGACAGATAATAGTATGTAGAATATATTAATATGTATTTGCAAGCTAAGAAATAATGCAGCAAAATTAATGTCCAGCTTTACATAGTCTGAAAAAATCAGAATTAACCATATTTCCAACTGCTGTTTAAGCCCAAAGAAACATTTTTCAGCAAAAATGTAGTCAGAACATATATATATATATATAAATCTCAAAGAAACAGGATATTGGTGAGTTTACTGCACGTTTACAAAGCAAAACCTCCAAACCTGAGCACCAGAAACCCTCAAAGCACCATATTCCATTTCTCTGAACATATTTTCTTTATGTGAATATCAAACCTTATATAGGCAGGAGAAGTTAATTAATTTAATTTAATTTAATTTAGTTTAATTTAATTTAATTTAAATTAGGAATTTAATTAAAATTAAGGACTAAACACTGAATATTACACAGCACATAATACTCAAATGTATTTATTTTTTAGCTCTAAACCTATTTGTTTGTAAGAAACTTTGACCAAGACCAACCAACACTTATACAAAGAAAACAAAAAATATGGATCCAAGAATTTACTTACAGATCTTAGAATTTACTTTACTTTAAATGGTCCATTTAACTTTCTCTTTTGGAAAGAAGTCTGAAAGAAGAGAGGAGCTGCCTTTAAGGAAATGCCAGATTGAGTTTAAATTCAGGAAAAGTAAGAAAAGACCCAGGGAAATAGAAGGTTGTGACAGAGTGCTGCTTGCAGCAGATGACACAACAATTGAGAGACAACAACAGAAGTTGCAAAGTCAATTTTAATCTTCATAAAAGTCCATTGATATCCTTTCATACACTGGAAAGAAAAATGTAAGTCAGGATAGATGTAAGAAGACTATTTTTAAGAGTGTGTGTTTAAGAAGTGGAATTAAAACTCTTAAATCATGTTCCTTGTTTAGGGACAAATTCAGGTCCTAATCTTGCATCAAAAAGGTTGTTGGGGGTTGGTTT
>WAAG01079937.1:868-20103 GCA_013390105.1 Tichodroma muraria
GAAGTTGATGGTGTGCTATTTGAATGCTTCTGTTAGAATATTCTGTTATAGAAAGGACCTGGTTTAAAGTGGTGATTAAATTAAACTCCAGCTATTTTCTATTGAAAGGGAATTTTGATTAATCTGGGTATCTTTCTGGAAGAAAGCAAAATTCAAGAATGGGAAAAGAAGGAGCTTATCTGAGACAAGCATGGTATAATAATACAGGTAAAGGGACTTAGGACTTCAGTCTGCTGTAACAGGTTTCAATTATCCCTTTTGACTGTGGTATCTGGAAAGTTAGAGGTAGACCATAAACAAAAAGAGACAAAGAGATAAAGGATATGTCTATATCCATACAAGCCAGGATTCAACCATATAACATTTAATATTTCCTGACCACAAAAAGGTTTTTTGCTCACAAATTCATAGGTATGTACAGAGATTGCCTTGACTCCAGAGGTCTCTGAAAAGTTGAGGACAGTTGGCACCCCGTCACATATCTAATACTTCTCTTTGTAAATAGATGGGCCAAGCACAGGCAAAGTCATCAGCTTTTCTGCCAGCAACTACTCAAAATCAGCTTTTCACAGGCTTAATCATGGTTGTCTGACTAGCATAAGAGCTAGTCAGGAAAAATATACATAAAGATGAAAACATGCTCCCACATGAGTAGTAGGAATATTGTTACACAGTGCACATCTGTTCCCACCCCTCCTTTCTTAACCCCTACAACTTCCTGTATCTGTACAAGATTAATTTTTTGAAAGAAAAAAAAAATTAAGATTTTTTTATTCATGTTAGCTTGCTCATTTTTAAATTATCTGACAAATGGCTTAACAAGCAAGTTGTATGTCATGTCAATGGCATGAACACTCAAGGGAATGGCCTGAACTTATGTCAGGGGAGGTGTAGGTGGATATCAGATAAAACTTCTTCAGCCAGGGAGTGGTTTGGCCCTGCAACAGGCCTCCCAGGAAAGTGGTCGCAGCACCAAGCCTGACAGAGTTCAAGAAGTGTTTGGACAATGGTCTCAGGCACAGGGTGTCCTGTGCAGGGCCAGGAGTTGGTCTTTGATGATCCCAGTGGGTCCTTTCCAACTCAGAATATTCTGTGCTTCTGTATGATGTTAATCAGTCTTCATTATCCTACAGTATTCATCATATCAGATATTCCACTTTAAAAGTCACCTTGATTCTGTTGTCAGTAAGATAAGAAATGTTATGGCTTATCTCTTTGTGTTATCCTCATGACACACCTTGGCTTGAGTTTTATGGGCTAATGGGTTAATAAATAAAATGAAGAATTGTGCAGTATCTGTTGTTTTAGAGTCTTGCTGTTGTACTGCTCTCTATCCTTCCTTTTTGTTGGCAGAGTTGGAATGAGTTATTGTACCAGACAGGGTAACCTTATCTCCAATTTGGTTGCTTCTCAGAGTACAGCTTTCTCTAAGATGGGAATAATACAGTTTGGGAACAATTTAATTATAATGAAGGATGATATTTACACATTCCTTCCTGAGGTAGAACTGAAGATAAACACAGTCAAGAAAATAGCATATGCTAAGTTCAAGAAGACCTGTAGTAGGGACTAAAACTTTTAGTATTCATGAATGACTATGTATTTTCCCATGACATCAGAAAATAAACTCCTTCTTTAGCTGAGCAGCTTGTGGGTAGTGAGAGATACACATATGCCAATGAATTACACTTCTTCAATCTTCAGTAATAAACATGCCTGAGAAGTATTTCAAAGAGCTAACTTAGGTCAGATTTCATACCTCATGACTTAATTGAAGGCCTGTTCTTCATTCTGCACTAATCTTTCATCCATTTCCATGGAGATGAAGGTTTTGAATGAATTCATCCCTGAATGACTTCCACTTCTTTGTTATTAGGCAGGTGTGCAGTGTGCAAGACAATCACCCCAGAGAAATTCTGCCTGTTCACTTTGCTCCAATGAATATGAGCCTTTCAGGACATTTTGTAAGCTGCACTTTCAGGTGAGTCAACAGGGAGTATGCTTAAGTGGACAGACATGCCCATAATCAAGAGGCTTGACTTAGAGGCTTCAGAGTCCTCATTGGGTGTGACATCTCTGAGGAGAGCCTAAGAAAGTTCAGAGTAGATGAATAAAAAATGTCATTCTAGTGAAAACCCTTTAGATTTTTTTTTTAAAATTTTATTTTCTGCAGTCAAACTTTTTCTGCAGCTGTGTCAGTGTCATTATTATGGGCACGTTCTTGATTCTTCCTCTTCTTAGAGCTAAACATTTTGCACTGAGGAGACCCCCAGGTCCCACTTTCTGCTGTGAATATAGACATCTACTAGGTCATTTCAGGGTAGATTCAGAGAATAAATTTTAGAAAAGAATTGGGCAATATCCAGTTTGCCATAGTTTGCATTCCCTTAAGAGTTTATTTTACAGTCTGGTTATTTATTAGACTTCACTGATATTTGTAGTTCAGATCTGAACCAGGTGTTTTTAAGAGAAATACTGTGATTCAAATAAATCACTTCAGCACTTTACAAAAAAGATCAAAAGCATGTACTCAATGTCTGTTCATAAACATGAAGATGTTATTACAGAGTACACAAAATTTCCCAGGCAGATGAAGATTCCCAGCACACAATGACACATATTTCCTCTAGGGTTGAGATATTCACAATTGAGAGAACAGCAAGAGGGTATCTAGGTTAGCTGGAATTCAGAGAGAAACATATGAACTAAAAGCTTGATCAGTGGTGCTCTGGTCTCTGCTCCCTCCCCAGACATCCATACTTGAGGGTGACCAAGTTGAAACAGAAGTGGATACTGCTGAGAATAGAAGGAACACCCAGGAAATCCTCAGTTTGCCATTTCTAGTAAATTACCTAGGACAAAACAGATGTCTGAGGCCTAAAATTTTTCTATTGGCCCTACTGAGACCTTTGAAGTATTGGAAAGACTTAATTGGTAAAGTTGATAGCTCTAAGGCATCTCAGCTTTAGTCCTATAAAACCACCTCACTACTACACATTTGACAACTATACCTTGAGAATTCTGAGTAGGATTTTAATTGTGAATATTAAATAATTACAACTTCACAGAAAATAACAACATTAACAGCAGTAAAGGAGTATTTATGGATTATGACTGTGAGTAATGACTTCAATGTGGGTGATCCTGACTTACACAAAGACACAGTAAATCTTCTGTAAGGGACAAACATACACGAAACTTCTGTCCAGTCTCACATCACTGAAATGTAAGAAAATCACTGTTAAGGCCAGTGGATTTGTTCAGATGCAAAAACTGGTGGGAAAAGAAGCACTTTTCTCCACATCCTGTGATAATCATTAATGTGCAATATTCACAAACAATGCCTGACAAACTTTGCACAATAGTTGCACATTTAAATGTAATAAAACACTTTGTCTTCACTATTTGTCTTCGTTCCTGCATGCTGTTTGTAAGAGGTTCTGAAGGGTTAACCACACAGTTAGGAGGCAAAGAGATTCAGGGAAATGTAGCCGGCTGTTGAATGAAGCATCAAGACACGAACAGGACAATTACTTGAGGAAGTTTTCCTGCCTAAAACAACAGGAAGCTTCATCTACTGGATATGAATTTTTAACAGGAGACCTTTGAAGTGACTTCAAAGACACCAGGTAATTAAAACAGATAAAGGGAGCGAAGGGAGAGGCTGACCCTGTGCCACAAGAGGCTGGGATGCAGAGCGGAATGGGCTGGGCTTTGCAGACAGGAGCCTGGCCAGCTGGCATGCTCGCCAGCTAACGCCATGAACTAGCACAGCAGCCTCCCTCAGGGACTGCACTATCCACTGCTTTCAGGCAGCAAATACACACTGCTTTGTTTCATAGAGAAATATGTTCTCGACTGCTGATGGTCTCCATCTCGTGAGAGTGAACACCCTGACTTGCCCTGCTCTCAGGCCCCGGGTGAAGGAGGGATCCCAAGGCTCTACTAAAACCAGGTTTAGGAGAGGTTGCTCACCCACAGGAGCTGCATCTGGGGCTAACTGCAAGTTTTCTCCAAGGATGTGTTGATAAGATACTAGCTGAAAACAAAAGTATTTTTTGGGATAAGTGCACAACACCCGTCCTTCACATCCCCTAAAAGTTATTCTAAGACATCTTTCAACAGGACGTTCCTACACGGACCTGAAAAGGAGCAATATTTTTGTACTATTTCAGAAAGCAAAGTCTAATGCAGCTGCTGTATCATAGCTGGCAATTACAGAAACACTAACAATAAAATTAAAGGAATTTTCTGAAGGTTTTATCCATTACCTCACAAACTTGTGAGAAATCTCATTATGAGCATATTTGGCAATAGCAAGCTGCACTTTTGAAAACCAAAAAACCACTGCTAAGAAATTTTAAATGCCAATTTGGGACTATATTGTGGCTGGAATATCAGTAAAGTGCCAAAAGCCTTTCAAAGTACCTAAACCAAAATGAAAATCAATTTTGTTTAACTGGCATGTCAGCTGAGTTATTTAGTTAAGGGACTAACTAAATAACTGAGAAAAAGGAAGGACTAATTCATAAAGTTCCAGCACAATGTTATTATTTTCAACACAGAATTTAATCCTCAATTATTTGATTTAATGAATATTTAGATTAAATTATTTATTAAATAATTTAATTGATTTTAAAATTTAAAAAAATTTAATCCTCATTTATTATTTGATTTCACTCGTATTGCTTCATTTGTACCTGACTACACAGGAGGGTTGTTTGTCTACACAGGCATCTTTTCTGGGGTGGGAAGGAGGGAGAGTCTGAAATAATTTTGTGGAACACCTGTGATGTTCTGTGGAGCAGAAGCAATTCACAGGTCACAAGGTGACTAATGCTAAACTAAATCAGGAAACACTGAATCTGTTAAAAAAAGATCCCAGAGCAAACTTGTACCCACAGAGATGGCTGAAACAGACGTGGTCTGCAGATGATCAGAGTCATAAAATGCAGAGTGCAGCTTGCACATTAAACCCAAAGGTTGCAATAAATAAATAGTGTGCATCCCTTGAGGATACTGTCTCAAGGAAGAGGTTGCCACATGAGAAGAATAGCAACAGCTCCATGTGCAAAAAAAATATCCCAAAAAATATCACATGTGCTTGTAAAATATCCCAAATCACAGAACAACAAAAGAGAGATGGGACCATTTCAAGATGATATTTAAAAGTCATTCCAATCAATCACTTTTGACTGTTTTTCTGTTTACCCTTTTGTACATGCTGTCTTCTTGAAAGTAAGTGTTCCTTTTTGAATTAGTTGGTCTGGAATTTCCACTTCCAGAATGACTGAATGCAGTGGTCAAGCTGCTTTGGAAAAGTTTTTCTAAATATTTTTAAGTCTAAAAATTCATAGAAATAGCTCACTCTGTAGGGGCAAAATGAAATCGAGGAGAAACAATAAGAAAAACCTCCTTAAAACATTGGGAGCTATTGACAGAGACTTGGGAATTAATTTTACATCTTCTACCCTCTTTTCTGAGTGGCTGGTCCAGTAGCCCCCATCATCCTGCTTAGTTCTATGAGAATCACCAGGAGCTTTCTTTCTCCCTATAGCACACCGGCTTTGCTCCCAGTCCCATGAGGAGAAGCAGACACATAAACGCCCAGCATTTGTCAGCTCACTTTTCCATCTCGGCAGAAAATTATGAGGAAAAAAAAAACAAACAGAGTGGAATGGATTCTACAATTGTTAAGTAATGTTACCTTAAAAAGCAACAAACTTAGAATTATTGTTTTGTTGTCACAGTGGATTTCTTAAACCAAAATCAAACATTTTAGTTTAAGCGCACCATTGAAACAAATACAAATATTGCAGAACAAGTCGTGTACAAGCCTTCTTAGTAAAAATTCCAGAAATCCACAGATATTTATTCGGAGTTATACTGCTGCAAGTGCTGAAGATTGCAATGACCAATGTTAAAGATATTTACACAGCACAGTTGTTTCCATCTTTTTCACAAGAGTGTGAAGTTTCACTCGCCCTGTTCAAATAAACCTAGACGTAAGTTATAGAAGTAGTTTCACCTACTGAAGAAGCAGGAGAAACTTTTTCATCACTCTGTCCTGAAGTTTATAATGAGTATAACTCAGAAAAAAATTTAAAAGGATGCACTAAGAGGCAACTTAGGATTTCCTACTGTCTAGACAGAAAAGATACAAGACTGCAGCAGCCAACTGTACCATGGACACAGGAGCTGTATTTTATTTTGTCCCTGGTATGATGCAGACAGGTAAATGGAAGAGGGTTTTGGTTTTTTAGGGGGTTTTTTTTGGGTCTTGTTTGGGTGGGGTTTTTTTGTCTGTTTTGTTTTTCTTTTGTTTTTGCTTCTTTTCCTTTTACAGTGTAGTTACTATGTACAAGGAAGAGCAAAAATGGACCAGAAACTACCCCAGCTAAAGTACCTCCAACATAACACCCAATTTACTTGCATTGGTCCAAATTATTAAGCCTCAAAAGCTGTCCTGGTTTCTTCCAGACTAGAAAGTCACTGAAGACACGTAAGCTGTCAGTATTAAAATATACGACCACTTAAATTCTGCTTTGGTCACCCCTAATGGGCCCAGATCTTGCTGGCAGAGAGACAGTCACCTAACCTTTCCCATATCTCTGCCTTTAAAGTTTCTCAGTTAAGCTTCCCTCCATTTATTTTGCATTTAAGGTACCTGGTTGTTCCATCTACCCCTGGTCTTTTTGTGTCCCTGGTTGATACAGAAAGTCTGCATGGAGCTGAGGGACAACCAATAGCTCCCCTGGACTACCTCTGCAGAAGCACCACTGATGAAGATAAGCAATCAGGTAGTAAAAAACAGGCAAGGGCAAGAAAAGAGGTGCCTGTTAATTGAGAAATTAGGTTAATGGAAGAAGAAGTCCTTCCTTTTGGTGCTTGTATCAGTCTCTGCTTCTTTATTTTAGCTTAGAGGAGAAATAAAAGATAGAAAAATGGGGTTTCATAATGTGTTTAGAAATCAAATCCTAGTTGGCTACATAAGAAACCTGTGTAAAAGCTGCTGAATCTTAATCTACCATGTGCTAGTCCAGTACTTCATTTAAAAATATTGCCCATCCTGAAAATCAGGACTTGGGAGTGCCCTCTCTCAGGTGTAAATCAGCATAGAAATTGTTTAGATGTAGCAGCTGTGGGCTCTAGTATTAGCTGGAAGTAATGAATACATTGCTGTTTTACAGCAAGCAGAACACATTCATTCACACTACTTTTACTTTATGACTGGTTTGCAGTTTTTCATCTCTACAGGGAATATATACATCATGTACATAAAAAGAAAATCCAAACTAAAAATAAAACCAAGAAGGTTTTTGAAAAACTCTGACATCAGGTTGCTGTTTTCTGTACCCATTTTTCTGGTGATGATCCTTCTACGCCTGCATCATCACCATACTGAAAGCAAATTAATCGCATGTTTTCCAAGTATCATTTCCTGTAATTGATTACTATCTTATGTAAAGCTCAAAGAACACTCTGTTCTTACTTGAAGGTCAGTGAAGAACCACCTGCAAAACCAGAGGTGTTTATAATATGTTGATTTATTCTGGGGTCAGAATACTTCCTTGTCAGATCAAACAAATCTGTATTGACTGATTATTTATTTAATACTATAAATATTATGTGTATAAAAATATCACAAGATATAATTGCTTATCATGCAAAGACTACATCACACTAGTACACTGACACCCTCAGAAACTGGGGGTGGTTTAAATGCCAGTTTTGTCATCTCTCCATTCGCCATGTTCAGTAGCCACTTTTGCCAACTCTAAAGAACAAAGACATCTGAGCAGGCTGTGAACTATGGCACTTTAGATACTTTAGCAGTCTCATTATACCTGCAAAATTGACTGTAGCTTGCATATTTCTCTGGAGTATCATTATGCATTGATGCTGATGCTGTGCTGCATCCATGAATGCATGGGTCACAGTGCGAGGAGAAAAAAAGAAAATTTTTTCAGGAAATGAGAGAAAACTGAAGACTAGGTCTTTTATGATGATTTTTGATCTGTGAAATTTTCATCAGACAACGAACACCACAGACCAGACCTGCTTGAGACTTCTCAGAGGCACTTAGAGGAATAGTTATTAATTCACTGTACTGACAAGGTCAGATTCCTGCTTCTTATGTTTTGTGTCACTTTGTGTGCTTTCCAATGGAGAAGTGACAAATCACACCACTGGTTCTTGCTCTGCCCTTCTCAACACTTCTCCCTTCCACAACAGTCTGCTTCCACATGAAAAGGAACATTAAAAATATTGATGGGAGAGATTTTTTTGCTTTCTCCCTTTTTGTGAGATATTCAGGGAGATGGTTTCAGTTTCTCTAAGAGCATCCCTGCCAGTAATAGCAATCTCGCTGAGGCCTGGTGTGGTCACTCATCAGCATCAAGAGAAAAGGGTTTGGGTCTGAATTTCCTAACTGTTTAACCTGACAGTGCATGAGTCAGAACAGGATACAGATCTTCCACCTCTAGGTTTGAGCTTCACACTTAAACTAAACAAATAAAAACAATTATAAGGAGGCTAGGGGATACACACAGAGCATTTGCACAGGAGTCCATGCGGGTGCTGGGAAACACTAAGAATGCCAGGTGAGGCATCCCCCTCACCTGTGTGCACCGTGTGCTGAGCACCCTGCTGGGATGGGCTCTGCCTAACCTCTGCTGCTCAGTGTGGGCACACTCTGCCCTCTGCTCATGACAATAACAGAGGGGTCGAGCTTTTGCAATTACCTGAGATTCGTGCTTAAAGGCTAAAGGCACAGGTGAGCTCAGTACTCTGTGTGAAATGCTAGCCTGGGCTTTATGAGATTTTGAGTTGCCACCTCGTTTGTCACTTTGAAGAACTGCTAATTTGGCCTGCTGCTGGCAGGGAATTAAAATATGCCAATGTACATTTTGGTTGCCTCAAGCAAGTGGAGAGATTAATATATCTTTCTGCCCTATGATTTTTTTTTGCATTTAATTAAGAGATTTACAGATGTGCACGCAAGTGTTGTGATATAAATGCATTGACCCACATTTCCTCTCACATTTGGAGTATTTCTAAATAGTTCAAGAGCATAATGGCTCTTGTTTCTCAATAAGAGGAGAAAGCATTCCATTATTTGTGAAGGACCATGCCAAAATATGCTTATACTTCTTGAAACTTAGGGTACATAAAATTCACAAAGTCATGTCCCTTGTATTTCTGTAATTTTGGAACCCAAGGCAGTCATGATAATGGAGTGAATTATTTAAAATTCAAAGGAATAAGATCTATTAATTAATAAAATACTTTTGATCTTGGGAAATGAAAAACTAAAATGATTTTTTTTACAAAAAGAGAAGAAACATACAATACTTCTTGCTCAAGGAAATGCAGGTGAAGTAAATGTTCTTTGAATTTAAACTGTCAGCTATCAACTTCATTTATTATTAATCTCTCAAGGTCATGAGGTTAACATTTTTATAAATAATTGATCTGAAAAATAATCCAAACAAATTACTGGCTTGTTGACTGAATAAAATATTCCATGTTAACCTAAAGACTATAGACTGTAAATTTTTATCTACTGAGAAAGTAATCTCTTTTGATTTATAGACCATTGTTGAATATACTTGTCTTTAGAGCTGATCAAGCTGTAAAATAAGCTCATGTGAGAATGTGTGCACAGAAATACAGATACTCCTTAAAATATTAGCTCTGTAACACATAATGCTCCTCAGGAAAAAAATATTCCCATATAGATAATGCTTTTCTCAGAGAGGTGAAAGAAGTAATAGATAAGATAAAAGCAGGGCTAAACACAAGTCTGTGAAATGTGGGTTTGAAGAGCAGTGTAAGAGGAACAACTGTAAGAGGAACAACTTGAGCCCACAGGTTTGCAGCAGAGACATAAAACCAATTGCTAGCACAGAAGTCCTGTTAGGAAAAAGTACAAGCAAGTATGAGATACAAAGGTGCTTTCTGGTTTACTCTTTTTTTCATGTTTTTTTTCTCTCTGGCCACATTTGTGGAGTAGATGGGGAAAAACAAAAGGACAAAAATTCTTCAGGCATAACCTTCATTCTGCTTATAATCTCCTAAAGTTCAACACTTCATTGTCTGAGAAGTTTTATTGCTTGAAGTCTGCACACTGTGTATGAAAAAAAAAAGGAAATTCTGTTCAAAAAAAAGATAACTTGTAGAGCATCTGTTCTTGAAATCTGCAGAGTGAAACAGGCTTCCCTTTCACAGCTGATGTCTTCCCAGAAAGTGAGAAGGATACTCTTCTAGATCCATGATTTGTGATCCTACCTCTGCCCAATCATTTGAAGCATCAAAAGACAATGACACAATCTCTTGGACAATGGTGCAATCCCTTGGACAGTGGCAGAGACACCACTGTGAGTTACCTGGCTGAAAAGAGGCTGTATACAATGACATGGCTCCAGAATATTCCTCCCACCACTAAGAATTTGCAGTGCAGGTTCTGTATGAGCCTGAGATGGGTGTCAATGTGGTAACTAAAACCCATCAGGTTACTTATTTGTCAAGCAACCAGTGACAGATGCTGTCCTCTTAAAGGCTTTGTACGTAGCATAAGAAAAAAATCTGGCAAACAGGCTTCTGATCTTCCCAGATCTATCTTCCTCCAGTGTTTTGTTTTTTTTTTCCCCCCCAAACCCTTGTTCTGATCAGAGAAGGAGGAACAGAGGATATGAATCTTGAGGTCTGCATGACATCTTTATGGCACTTCTCCAGCTAACAGAGAGAAAAAGTATATGGCAACAACCTGCTTCCCTATGGCCTGCATTGATTGCTGTAATGTTTTTGGTTAAGGAAGCAATCATGAGGAGTTTCTGAGAACATCCTGACTCCAAAGCCTGTCTGCCCCACTGATTTATCCACTTACAGGCTGAGTCCTCTGCATCACTCTGGCATAGGCATAAATGGACTTAAGCAGACTGAAGATCCAACTGCCTGTCCCACCTTAGAAAGCACTAAGATATTTTTGTTTTGATGAGCAAGTTGAACAGAACAATTGTGAAGACTATGGCTAACTGATTTCAAACTGGCCACTGCACACAGAGTAATGGTTAATAATTTTTTTGTTTAAGGGCTGTCTACTTACTGACATTTATCACAATATAGTGCCCCAAGTACTACTAGTCACAACTTCAAGATAAAAATAGCCGGGTACCACAAATACAGTGTGAAAGCTTGTAGTTTTTGAGATACATAGGGAAAGGCCATTTAGTATATACAAAGATCTGTAATTTTACAGGCACTTAACAGAATCACAGAATCAGTTAGGTTGGAAAATACCTCTGAGATCATTGAGTCCAACCTATGGATACAGACTTTAGCAACATTTTAGTTTGGAATGTGCTTGGGCTAAACGAGACCCAACTTGCACACATGGAAATGTACTCTTCAAATCACCGTATTATTGGTAAATTCAAGGCAGTGGAACTGAACGGAAGTAAAACAAGGATCCATGTCTGAACCCACAGCTACTCTGGCATGAGTGAAGCCTTGGGCTTCCCATATGCCAGAAGAGCAGCTCTTACTCAGCTACAAGGAATTCTTGGATAATAAAGTAATTCTGCCAAAACTCTAAATACTCTCATTTTCAAAAAAGTTTTGACAAAAAAAGTTTTGTCACATTTTAACTTTCAGTAATGACTGGCATGCAAGTACCTTCCTGCCAGAAATCCCCTGCTCATACATTCATTGCTCTTGTCCTCATTAGGATATAGGCATACCTTCCTTCTCAATCCAACTGGTATGTCCCAAAAATGAAAAGGGTTTTGTGCTTTATATATTTACTTAGTGATGCTGAAATGCTGCACACAGAGGTGCTGGCAGGGAAAGTTTAAGTTTGTCTTAAGTGAGGAAAACACGAAGCAAAGGAGACGAGGTAGTAATTATTATAATGACTTTTGTGTGTGGGAACTGAGAAAAGACTTGAACTCAGTAAACCACGATGAGTCTTACTTAAATTACAATGTAAGTAGAAGTTCCTGCACAAGTAGGAGGCTCAGTATTATGAGCATAGGTATGTGCATGGGTGCCTGCAGGCACCACGCCACAACCCCAACCATCAAAGTCTTCATATGTGGTAAATCACCTCAATGTTCTATAACCTTTTGTAACTGAAAATGTGCACACTTCCTCTCTTTCTCTTCATTTCCTTTCTCCATTGAGTCTAAATATAGACCATAAGCTGTTCAGAAAGGCTACTACATTTTCTACTCCTTTTTTTCACAGGCACTGAGCAAATACTCAGGATTCAAAATCAATTTCTCATGAGCTATCCCATGGTACAACTCATGCATGGAGTTGTCAGAAGTTAATTATCACAAGCCATGTGAAGGAAACTATTTTGTCAGTAGCAAGTACAATGTGAGATAGGCAAACAGATTTTCTGAAAGATATTTCATTTAAATAGGGAAAATTAAGGCAGAGATAGGAGGAAAAAGAAAACACTATTGAACCTGACATTACTAGCACGGAAAAATTAACAGGAAGGCAAACAAATCCAAAATATTGCCACAAGGAAGTGATAGAAGGCTCTGAAAGCAAACATGGGATACTAACACTGTGAACCCTATCCCCCCACATTTTTGATCCCACTTACTTTCATTATATTATACCAGTATTTTATTCCAGATATTTTATTTTAGTGATCTTGGCTTTGGTTCTTTCTCTGTGGTTTGTGTGAGCTCTTGGTCCCATAGAAGGTGCAACAGTTCTGCAAACAGTGATGCTACCACAAAGCAGCTTTGAGACCTCAATTTGTAACATTTCACACAACATGAGTGAAATGTTAGAAATGTTACTAAACATTTCAAATGTTTAGAATTTTGAAATGAGAAATTTTAATAACAGTATGAGCCAGTGAAAAAACGAACACAGAAATGAGCTGAGCTTTCAAAGAAACATTTTATTTGGTAAAAAATAAAGGTAATAAATTATTTCAAGGCAATTTTTGGTTTTTATTTGTACATACACAGTATACCCATAACATAGCTGCTATGTAATCCAGGAATTCCATTTTAGGAAAAAAAAAGATTTACATATCAAGTAGTTTTAAATGAAACCAGCACAGTCCTTTACATCTGTCAGAATTGAAACCAACTTGATGGAATTCCTTTCCCATGCTTCCCACCCCCAAAATTACCCAGGAAAATCCATTCTAGTTCTTGTGTATTTGTAGCATCCTTCATGCTTCTTTTGCATCATCTAGATTAGTGTCTCAGCTTTTTTAATCAAAAAGCAACTGATTATTGTTTCCTGCCATGTTGGTACATCAGCTTTCATTTTCAACTGGTAAAATGTTCAACTGGTAAAACATTATGAATATTAACTTGCAATTTCATCTTCTGATTTTACTTGTTTCCTTTGCTATGTGTGAAGATACCTGCAAATGCTTTTTAGTTTTGTCTCTTTGTTTTTTTAGTAATTCAAATCCATATCCCCTTTCGAGATCTTAAGGATCATCAAAGATCCACACACTCTGCTTCAAAGATCTAAACTCTGATATCAGAACAATATTTTCACACCAGCACATGTGACATTTGAAAGAAACATATTGGACATGATGTCTAAATGTGGTGTTGCCATGGGTCAAAATTAGACGTGACTCAAACAAAACAACGGGAAGTCCACAGTCAACAATTACCCACAATACATCAGCTAGCACTGCTGATAAATAAACTGAGAGTTTTAATACCAAAATTTAACAAAACATGTATGCCTGGTATGCTTTATCCTGGGATAGCCTAGTTTAATAATCTAAGCATGTTTTTAATGCCTCATTGCATAGTTCTTCATGGTAATATTCAAGATTTTGGGAAGCTGTAGACGATCAGTCTGAATTTTGAGTACGTTGATTGCTAAATGAGGCAAGAACAAACATACAATCGACATGTAGGAGTCCAGAGTTTGAATGATATTAGTTGCATTCATTTCTCAAACACAATAAAATATTGTCAATGGTGCTCAGTCTTTCAAATATTTCTACTTCAACTGGCATAAATTCTGTGTGCTCTGGAGAGAAAAGAAGCAATTTTTCTCCCAGCTCTATTTACAACTGGAAGCAATGCTATCAAAATAAAAACATTATCAACGCATCAGAAATGATTAGTTCTCACTTCAACTATTTTTTGCACTTAACCATTTAACGTTTAGATATTTTAACACATAAGGTGAAAGATGCACAGCTTTCACAGAAGCTTCTGAAGGGATGCCAAGTAATGTTTAGTAAATGACATTCTCCTCCAGAAATAGAGAAATTTTGAAAAAATTCACAAAGATATATATGAAAAAAACCCCAAATTATTTCTTTTGGAAGAAGGGACAGGCAACTCAGGACAACCACAAGGATATTGTGAGGCTTTGCAGGGAGAAAATTAGAAATGCCAAAGCCCATCTGGAACTTAACCTGGCCACTGCCAGAAAAGACAATGAAAAAGCCTTCTATAAACACATCAGCAACAGGAATGTTGAGAATCTCCATCCTTTCTTGAATGTGGGGGGGGGAACATAGTCACAAAGGATGAAAAAAACACTGAGGCACTTAATGCCTTCTTTGCCTCAGTCTTTACTAATAAGACCAGTTGTTCTCTGGGTACCAGCCCCCTGACTTGGAAGACAGGGATGAGGAGCAGATTGAAACCCCCATAATCCAAGGGGAAATGGTGCAATACCTGATACACCACTTAAACACACACGTCTGTGGGGCCAGATTGCATCTACCCAAGGGCACTGAGGGAGCTGGCAGAAGTGCTCACCAAGCCAAACCAAATTTACTGGCAGTCCTGCTTAACTGGGAAGATTCCAGGTGACTGGAAGTTGGAAAATGTGATGTCCATCTACAAGGACCAGAGGAGGAGGCAGGAAACTACTCTGATCTGGCAGGCCTGCCCACTCTGATCTGGTGCCAGGGACACCATTTCCCACAGCATTCTCCTGGAGAAACTGGATGCTCATGGCTTGGAGGGGTGCACTGTTCACCGGGTAAAAACCTGGCTGTATGGTCCATCGGTGAATGGAATCGATTCCCACTGGCAGTCAGCACAACTGTGTTCCCATGGGCTCAGAGTGCGGCGAGTCCTGCTTAGTATCTTTATTGATGACCTGCACGAGGACATCACATGGACCCTCACTCAGTTTGCAGATGACACCAAGTTAACTGGGAGTGTTCATCTGCTGGGGGGAGGAAGGCTCTGCAGAGGGATCTCGACAGGCTGGATCACCAACAGTTCGGCCAGCAGGACCGGGGCAGTGGCTGTCCCTCTGTCCTTGGCACCGGTGAGGCCATACTATGAATACTGTGTTCAGTTCTGGGGCCCTCACTACCAGAAGGACATTGAGGTGCTGGAGAGTGTCCAGAGAAGGGCAGCAGAGCTGGTGAAGGGTCTGCAGCACAAGTTTTATGACTTAGTCAACATCACAATAACAATACTCAGAACTACCAGCTTTGCTTAACAGCAAAAGGAGCTCTGTTCTGAGCTCTCCAAGAGCAAATGTTTTCTTCCATCCTGTTTCCAAGTACAGAAAAGCATTCTCAGAACATGCACCATGTTTGGCATCATGTGAAAAGTGAAAATTGTAGACCTAACTGTAACTCTTAGGAGCTGAAAATGATGAAAGACTTCAGACCCTATATAAAGGTACCCAGACATCTATCTGTAAGCACGCCCCAGAAATAAGGAATGAAATGGCAAGACAGTCTTTTGAGCATTGCAGTCTCCTCTCTTGTCACTGGGGTGCTAATGGAATACCTACTTGTGCAAGTGAAGACAAAATTGGTGGAACATGGTTCAATTACCCATGAACTACTGCAGCTTTATGTTGCTCTAACTCTCCTGACTTAAATAAAAACAAACTAAAAAACCCTAAGTACTGTACTGTGCAATACAACATTGATATGGGGAATAAATTACACTAAGTACCATGGCAACCTTACTGATCTCTCTGCATTACACAGTTGCAAAGCTACTCGTTGATTGCACAGCTTACCCCACATAATGCTAGAAATGAAAAAACATATGTGTTTATCATACAGCTTAGTAGAGTCAATTTAGATTTTATTTTTACATTGTCCTGCAACAAATTCTGGTTTTTTATGATGTCTTATAAACCACAAAATTTTTTAATACATTTCAGAAAGCTGAAAAATGATCAAACAGTTGTTGTCTTTGAATAGTAATTTTTCACCTATGCACAAACAGCTAGTGCCTGATAAGCTTTTTTTCTCAAGGTTTGACACAAATATTACTATCCTCATTTGTTAGACAACTGGCAACTCACTTGTTCTTGATTTATAATCTTTCTTCACATCTAGTCTGTGTTTGTTGGCATGAATAAAGAGGGCAGTGCAAGGTCATTAATAAGAGAACAATCAACAATTTTGCAATTTGAGAGCCAGAAAAAGCTGTTTATTACGAGGTTGAATAAATGAAGCAATTTATTCACTGTATCTTATGACTGTATGTAGGGGTAGTTTATTTATGACCTAAATTGAATGAGCACTGTATGAGGAGCCTGCATCTCCCAGCTGCACTGCCCTCTGCTCCTGACAGTGCTCCTGAGGGCCACGCTCAGCTCTGCCTAACTCTGAGCAGCTTTCACAGAACTGCTCTCAGATATGTGTGACAGTGCTAATGGAGTTTTATTTAATATGGGAATGACATGACATGACATTTCTTATGGATTTCACAACTCCCAAGCCATGTGGCCAAAATGACCGTCATGCATGGCAACAGCTACTACTTCACAGCCTTACAAAACTGGGATTGCATTGGGTGTGTGCAGGTTGTAAAACTTGTAATGTGCAATGCACATTTAGGACACACTGAATGAAGTGCATCTCTTTGGAAAGGCAGAAACATCAAGACAAGCTTTGGAAAAAAGAAGTTAAAAAATATGAAGTCCAATTTTCCCCTCCAGAAATCCGCACATCCTTTTCCTCTGCTGATAGAAGGAACTTTTCCCCCCCTCTATATTTTTATTTTATGGACAACTGGTTCCCATGGAGACATGAGGCAAATCAGACAGTACTGGGTGAGCATTTCCCCACTAACACAGGTTCTGGAGGAACAGATGAACACTTGGTCCTTGCAGCACCTGCAGACCAACGTGCTTCTTAACCTTCAAAGCTGTCTGTAGCTGCAGGCAGGGCATTAAGCTGCTCTTCCTGTGGTGTCAAGCAGAGCCTTATCCTCCCCAGGCAGCACTGGGTCTTGTAACATTCCTAAAATAGTGATGTCAGTACATTAAGTGTCTGGTCCTACTTCCTCTGAGGTCCATGGATTTTATTTCAATTAACCTCAGACCAAGCCTTAGTGCAGACCATTCCTATGTGGGAACTCTGAGAAGAGACTGGAAAACAAGAAAAAAAAATGCTAGCTCTACAGAGATTTTTTTTTTGCACTATCAAGTCTATGAGCAGGCTCTTCACTGAAGGCTCTTAATCTTCTGTGCAGGTGACAAACAGCAGTAAGTATCTACAAACACAGATGACGTGGTAAATTAAAATATCTGCCTTATCAGGACCCTTTAATTAGCAATCTACTTTGAAAAATACAGTAAAATATTTCCAAATTGCATGAGTACAGATTTCCCAAAGCTTATTACAACATGGAAAACACTGTCATTTCTAAACTTGCCCCAAGACCCTTGTTATCCCTCTCATTTCCTTCCCAAATATAGTTCTGCCTACAAGCGTATGTCAGAGATCACTAGAGTAAGAAGGAAAACTAAAGATCTTCCTAAATCAACCCCCACTATTTTTAGCACCAACTGCACTTCAGTTCAGATACTATCCTGGACAAATGTCCAACTGGCTGGAAATTATTAAGCATTTTAAAAAGTACAGTATGGCACTGCTATTGTCTGCGTAGCTGTGGAAGTACATTATGCCAATGCTGAAAAATGCCTTGAGAACTAAGACACTCCTTATCTTGAGTCTGAACATGTTGCCTCTATTGGGACAGAATATTTAAATATAAATGTTTGTTTGGGAAAAATACTAACTATGGCATTTCATCAAGGAATGAACAAAGTGCTCACCAAGAAATTTATGAAATCTTTTGTAATCACAAGTAATGGAGAGACCTAAACTTCCAGCAGAGGATTGAGATGCAAGTCTTTGTCAGTCATACAAATAACTAGCATCCCCACAATGACACAGCTACTGCTATGATGCATGAGCCCTAATAAAGTTGCCTGAGAAAGAGCTTGAATAAAAATCTGACACTGCTTCATTGAAATCACTGACAGTAACTACAGTGACTTCATGCAAACCAGAGCCAGGTCCTCAGTGAGAAGTAGATTTCCATTTAAAATCTATTCCCAGGGCCACAGGTAGATAAGACAAATGAACTTCACTTTGTTGTGAACAAATGCCTTTTGCATTTTTGCCTTTTTGGTATTTCTTTCTAAAGAATGATACCAAGACCTTCATGGTGGACTCCTCCATAGAACTGTGGGACCTTTCAGATCTAAGACTGAAGTTTTCTCCTAAAACTCTCTCCTGAAACACAAAGATCTGTATAAGAATTCTAAGCTTTCAGCAGGGAAATTTCAAAAAAATCTCAATTTGGAACAAAACCGTCACAGAAAATCTTACAGCTAAATGGTTATGGAGTCCTTCTAAGACACAAACTTCATGCCCAGGACAGGGTAAGCCAGCTGAATGTTCTGGCTGTGCACTGCAGATGAGAAGTGGATGCCATGCTGCTGCCCAAACACATCACCACACCTGTGTTTTTGTAAGCACTAACCTGTAATCACCTCTTATTGAGAAAGTTTTTATGATACAGAGGCTCAGCTAAACCAAAGGCATCCCTCAGACTGCAGTCGGGTGCCTCAATCCCTTCACTGAAGTTTAACACTTCCTACTATCACCTTTCACTGATATCTTCTTTGTCTTAGGAAAGGTGCCTTATCGTTTGATGCGGTGATTTTTACAAATTTCACTTTTAGCTGCCTAATTCCTCGCAGGCTTGTAATAGTCATCCTGACATAAGGCTAGTAAAGCCATAGTTGCAAAAACATCTGGCAACATTTAAAACAGACTGCTGCATGTGAAACTCAAAAACTTACCTGAGAAGTGGAAGTCCACAGATTTTTTTTTTTTAAAATACCAAATAGAAAAATGCAATAAAAAAGATTTTTTAACAAAGACATTACAGAATACTGGCATGCTGTACAAATGTAATTAACTCATTGAAATTTAAACTAGTTGTAGG
>WAAG01079941.1:13919-50007 GCA_013390105.1 Tichodroma muraria
CCTGGCAAGGCATGGGCGAGCAGCGACGCAGCCCTTGGAACGCGCTGATCTCCGGTATTGTGTTTTGTTTTTTGTTTTCTTTAATTTGGGGAAGCAAACAATAAGCTCTGCCCAAAGGTCGCTCCTTTCACAACCAACGCAGCTTTCGGTTTTTCCGGGAACTTCGCGAACAACGCAAAGGCATTTCCAAGAGATCACCCTGTCATCCGGGCCAGCCCTTCCCAGGCCAACGGGGCACCGGCCGGTGAGCGAGCGGGGACCCTCGCCCTGCGCTGCCCCGGCCCCTGCCGCTCGGCCGAGGGACGCGGAGCTCCGAGCCCCTGCCCGGGCACAGGGCCCTGCTGCGCCGGGGAGCGCTCGCTGGAGCGCGAGGGCCGGTGTCGGTCGCGGCTGTGGCCCCGGCGGCAGGAGCGGGTTTGTTCAGAGGGAATTGTGTCCTTTCAGGTCCCTGAGTCGGAGGGCGTGGAGGTGGAAGAGCGTTGCCGCGAATGAGCGGGCGCTGCAGTACCGGGTGGGCGAGCAGATCCACGGCTTCACGGTGAAGCAGGTGAGCGTCGGCCGCCTCTGCTTGTGGACATAAACTTCCCCGCGGTTGGAAGGCACCTGGGTGAGGCCAGCCGTCTGCACATTAAATAGTTGCTTTGGGCGGTCAGTCATAAAGATAATTCAGGGGTTCCTTGTAGTTACTTCTCTGCAAACAAGTATTTTAGATGTCATTAATGCATATTCTTATAGGGGGCTAATTCTAGAGTAAATAATGCACCCCCCGAGCTTGTATGTCTGCTGCAGATGTGACCATTCGGTGCGGCCTTGGAAAAGTGCTGACAGATAACGGAACTTCACTCTGTGCATGTGTTTTATTAAGCACATTCAAGCAGAACTTTATCTCCTAAGCTGCTTTTAATACCTTTGTTGAAAACATGCCATATATGGCATATATATGCCATAGACATATGTTGATTTTTTTTTTTAAACTTTTTTAAAGCAGGAGCAGAGAGTAAAGGTTATTTGTGAGAACTGATCGCTAGTGACAGAGCTAGTGGTAGAAAACAGAGTCCTTGTTTTTTCTTTTGCTGCCCTAGCCACTGACTTTTGAATATATGCTTTTTTGTATTTCTGGTTGAATTTTTGTCTATAAGAGTATGGTTCATTGGTAGTGGTATACTTTCATTGGGTTATAAATTTCATTGAAATTTTATTTTCTATTTTTATAATTATTTTTTTCCCCTCCAACCACAGGAGCAAAAATTTATTAAATACACAGTAAGCCGGTACTATATTTAGGACCAACAAACTGTAATTCCTGTATCTTGCACAATTTATTTGACCTAGTTGATGTCACACTGCAATACAGATGTTTTCTTCCAATGCAGGTGACAGCTGTTCCTGAGCTATTCCTGACTGCAGTGAAGCTTAGTCATGATGGTACAGGAGCCAGGTACTTACATGTGGCTCGTGAGGACTCCAATAATCTGTTCAGGTAGGACATTAATATAGGTGTTGCACATTCAATCTCCACATCACCTTGTGTTTTTTTAGTTGTAATTTATCATCATGACTGGATTATTCTGTGGTAAAAGTTAAAAATTCTGTGGTAAAAAGCAGTACTTCCTTTGTAGTGCTTCTTAGAATTTTCCAGGTTGGAACAGATATCATGAAGTCTGTTGTTCAGTCTGCTGCTCAAAACAGGGTCGGTGTTTAATTCAGGTCCAGTTCCTGCCTTGAAAACTTTCAAAGACAGAGATTATGCAACCATAACCTACCATGAAGGTTTTTTTCATTTGAGCCTTTTGGGTATAAAGAAATGTGTTTACTCGTGTGCTGAAAACTTTTGTACTAGTTCCAGAAATAGAAGTGCAGAGGCTGTACACCCTCTGAAAAAGATGGCTGAGCACTCAGAAGTCTGAAGAAGTCAAACTCTGCATCTGGTGTGTGCTGTGTTTGCTATTAGGCAGTGATGATACTCCCAATAAGTCACAGGTGCAGGTAGGAGTGGGTGCACTTCTCCCAAATGACTGCATCCCTCTCCGTGCTCTCTTGCAGTATCCAGTTCCGAACCACTCCTATGGACAGCACTGGGGTCCCACATATTCTGGAGCACACGGTGCTGTGTGGTTCCCAAAAGTATCCCTGCAGAGATCCCTTCTTTAAAATGTTAAACAGGTCACTGTCTACTTTTATGAATGCATTCACAGGTAAGTCCAGAGGAAATAATGCCACTTAAAATGTGTGAGGTTTTATTGCAGTAGAGCTGTCTGATGGCTCTCCTTACCTTGGCTTTTGGGAGCCATTATTATTAGGTGTGAATGTTTTGAGATATTAAAAAGCTAACAGGGCAAGACAACAAAATAAATCTTGTTCATTTGTCAGTTACGAAGTCCCAATAGAGCTGGAGCTTTGTACTATACAAAAATACATTTAATTATTTATATGGATACAGGGCTAAAGGGAAGTTTTCACGGTAAAATAGCAGCAATGTTAAATATGCGTATTACTCAACAAAAATACATTTAATTTAGTACATTTCTTCTCTTCCAGTTATTTATATGGATGAGAAATTAAAAATCAATGGGGCAAAATGAGTCTTAGACTTTCTAAAATTCTGATTCTTTTTACATTTATTTATACGCAGCTAGTGATTATACACTCTATCCATTTTCAACACAAAATCCCAAGGATTTTCAGAACCTCCTGTCAGTGTACTTGGATGCAGCTTTCTTTCCATGTTTACGTCAGCTAGATTTCTGGTAAGATAGTTTGAGATGTATGCAAACCTTAAATTAAAAAAGAAAAAAAGTCCCCCCCCCAAGTCAATAAAGCCTTCAAACTCTCAACACTTGCTTTTATTGACTTTTCAGGCAAGAAGGTTGGAGGTTAGAACATGAGAACCCAGCTGATCCTCAGACACCTCTAGTCTTCAAAGGAGTTGTTTTTAATGAAATGAAAGGAGCATTTGTAAGTTTTGTGGATGTTTGGCTCAAGTTCTTACAGATGGCGAGGTAGCTTCGGCTGTAGGTTATCAGTGGCGTTATTGCACCAGAGATTCCCATTCCTCCTCTTGAAGATTTAAGTCCTCTGTAAAGTCAGCACTGTTGCACAGATTTATTTTTTTTTTTAAAGTTAGCCTGTCAAAAGTTTGTTTATGTGTAGAAGGTGTCTTGTTAATGGATTTTATTGTAAAATACTCTCTTGCGTTAGCATGGAAACATATCTTGTTCTGTTGAAGTACATGGGACTGCGTGTTATGTGAGGAGGTTGTGTAAGAGCTCTGAGATCTCATTATTGAGCACCTTTTGTCTTTAAAATATGTTTTGATGGCTTTCACTGAAATGCAGTATTTTGCTCTTAAGACAGATAATGAGAGGATATTTGCACAGCACCTGCAGAACAAAATCCTTCCTGATCACACTTACGGTGTAATTTCTGGTGGAGACCCATTGTGTATTCCTGACCTTACATGGGAGCAGCTTAAGCAGTTCCATGCCACACACTATCATCCAAGCAATTCCAGGTATGTGAGATGGGTGACTAACTTCCTAGGTTATTGGATTAGTGCTTTGTTTGTATTTTTGTGAGGAGAAAACCAGAAGCACAGTGTTTTTATCCACATGGCCAGCAACAAAGATAACCTGTGCCCTACAGCAGCTAGAACAGCGTGGAAGCAAGGAATTTTTTCTAGAAAGAGCAGTGAAGAGTGAATTGAGAGCAGGGAAAAAAGGTGGCTTATTTTCTCAGGTGTGTCTATTTGCCTCACCATGAGGATGTGTTTTGGGGTTTGATTGACCTGAACTCACGTGAGCTGGGGGGAAAGGGAGCGTACTAATAAGTATTTAGCAATAATATTAGGACTTAAGATACAAGTAGCATAGATTAATCTAAGGGTTCCTGTCCTCTTTGAAGTAACGCAGATTAAGTTAGAAGTTACAAATGAAGGATTTAATTTCCTCCTGCATCACATATTACTGTAGTGAGTTCTAAATAATGGATAGTCATTTGATTCAGGTACTAATTTGGTCGGTATTAATAAGGTATTTAAACTGGAAGTCAATTTGAAAGTTACATGCAAGAAAATAATTCTTTCTTCTCTACTAATTTTGTGACCAATCTGTTATTCTGGTTAATTCACTTGTGGAATATCAGCTTGTATCTTGACAGTGAATTTACAGTTTGTTGATTTTTTTCTCATCATCCCATGAAAATGAGTACTGGTGTTGAGACTTTAATCAGGGGATGAGGCATAGCTTGTGCTCATATTTGGTCCATTGGAAGTCTTTTAGGTGTGGGAATGTTTAGTGGAGTGACCCATGGAACCTATCCATGTTTTATAGACAGATAAAACCTAGGACATGGATCACTGTATTGTATACTTCAACTGAGAGGACCATAAAAATTTTGTCTCCTGAAACTTGGGAGCACTGGGTTTCTGGCTTCAATTACAAATATTTTTTTTTTCCTGGAACATTGTATATTCCTGCAACTGATCAAATTTGAATGTAATAAAACTGAACAAAATGAAAATAAAGAGGTGTTTTGTGGCTCACCAGCTGAGAAATGTGGATTTTTATCAAGAGGTCGTGAGTTTTATATATGTTGCATAGGTTGAAGACCCACCAAACTATTTTCTACTCCAGATGTAACAGAATTACTGGAAAGCAGATGAAGTTCAGAGTATAATACAAATAGCTACTGTAAATTTCATATTAAATCAAATGCTTAATCCCAATATTTTATTTGACATGCAGATTTTTCACTTATGGTAATTTTCCACTGGAGCAACATCTGAAGCAAATACATGAGGAAGCATTGGTAAAATTTGAAAGAATTGAATCAAATACTGACATCCCAAAACAGAAACTTTGGGAAAAGCCTGTAAGTAAAACCAGCAAACAAACAAAAAACACTAAACCCAAAAACCCCCAGGTTAATATTTTAGCCTAACCGTCTGGAGTTACTCTTTTGTTTAGAATTGTGTAAATGAGCTGAAGTATTTTTATTCTTGGTTACATGGGGGACAAACTACAGTTATTTTTGAGTTTCAGTAATGTAATGATTGTCTGCTGTTGCTTGTTTTTCTTATTTCCAATTTTCAAATCCCTTGTCATTTGAAGCACTGAAGCACTTACTAATGGAAAGCATTTAGGGCTAATGAAAGAAATACTGATACTTAGTGTCAGGAAATATGCTTTCTAATGGTATCTAATCTTCCAAACATTTGGTGTCAAAAATAATTTTCATGTTCTCTTCCTCCCTCCTCCTCCTCTTCTTCCCCAGCTTGTCCAGAAGCATAAACATTTCTTTCGAAAACAGTTCAGAATGTTATTTATGGCCAGACTTTCTTCAACCTCTCTTATATTGTCCACTTTTAAAAATTGAGATGCCACTCACATTTTTCAAGACAATGTGTGATTGTGTATTTGCTCATGGATCTTGAATTTATTCATGAGCTTCTGTAAAATTATATTAAATGATTGGAAAGATGATGTTATGAGGATGCAAGTTATTTTTTGGTTGTAACTTCTGCTCTGAGTTTAGTGTGTATCATTTATTGTACGTTATAGAGAGAGCACAGGGTAACATGTGGCTTAGACTCCTTTGCTGCTGATCCTTCCAAGCAGACCACTGTCAGCGTCAGCTACTTGTTGACAGAGTAAGTATATCAAAATGAAATTCTGAATAAAAGGTTCATTTTAGATCTTTAGGCAAGTCATGTTTCTTGTCCCCAGTCCCTCATGATAAATGTCATCTCTAAAGAAACTAATGCCGTGGGAAAATAGATCAATCCTGCTTTAGTAAATAAAAGTTTAATTGCTGAATAATTTGCTTTGGTGGATAGACACTAAAAAAATCAGGTTTTACTTTACAGAACTGTTCAGTGGATGAGGCATTTGAAAACATTGTCTTCCTTACAATTCTCTGCCATGTGCAAGCTCTTCTGTATGACACTGCTACTAACTTATCTCCCTTTGCAGCCCAATTTAAATTGCTTTCCTGATAGTTATAACAAGTGAAAGATGCAGAGCCCTCCTATTTCCCTAAGGTCTGATGTGGGGTTCACAGCTGACAATTATTTCTCCCTTGCTTCCTCCTAATTTTTTATCCCTTGTGATATTGGATGTCACATATATTTTTTAAGAACTAATAGTTTTTCTTCAGTATTACAGACACTTTTGAAACATTCACCCTAAGCCTGTTGTCTTCACTGCTGGTTGATGGGCCGAATTCTCCTTTTTACAAAGCCTTAATTGAGTCTGGCGTTGGTACGGATTTTTCTCCTGATGTTGGGTAAGTGTTGCAATTCATATTTCATCACTATAAGCAATATTAAAAAACTAAAGAGCACTTTTAAGTTGGAAGAACTTCTCTTATACAGGCAATTTGCACCAGAGTAATCTTATTTTCATATTAAAACATCGTAAGAGTTTCTCCTGGTGAACTGTAAACCATTCTCAGATGTAGCTTTTGGCTGATCAGAGTACTTGGATAGAAGCTAAGTTGGTTTAATCAAAGTTGTATTGCTTACAGCTTAGGAACCATAAAAGTGGATAGATAGAATAAAATATGGAATACCTTCAGTGCCTTAATTTACCTGGGTTTTTTATCCTGGACATTTAAGTATTACTCAGAAGTGTTGGTGAGCTCTTCTCTGTAACCATGTTGCTTTTGTTGCTTTAATTCTATAGTTTAGCAGTAGGTAGGCCTGTCACAAATGTGCCTTTTTATAATCAGGTGCTGTTAACTTGCCATCATCTCAGTAAAAAAAGTATTTCAGCTGACACTTGCTCCAGCTGGAGCTCCAAGTCCTGGCTTCCAACTGCAGCTCCCAGCCCATCTCCTGGGCGCGCTGTGCGCTACAGGCTGGGCGCGTGACCGCACTGAGCTTGGGCTCAGCTGCTCATCGCGTTTTGCCTTTTTTTTCAGCACAAAGAAGGAAGTGCTTTCCAGGCATGATTCATCTGACTGATTTTTTAACTTGAGGATGACAAAAATTGTGCCTTTTTCTCCAGTGACTCTTTCAGATGTTTGAGTGGGAAACCTTATTATGCTCACACATGATTTTAATGTCTCACTCTGCCTGGCTTGACCTGTCTCTTCATGAAGTTACTGCCTTCGTTCAAGTCGTGTGCCATGTAGACATTTTAATATTCCAGAGCATGGCAGTAGAAATCTGTCTTTAGACACTGAAGTAGGGATTATGTTGTATTTTTTGTCAGCTGGTCCTTTCCTAGGTTGGTTGGATTGATACGGAGTTGAGCTGTTCGATGAGTTGGCTTTAATTTGCCTTAGTGGCTGTAGTGATGAATCCACAAGAATAAGTTTGAGTCCAGAGATGTGTATTGCAGAATCCAGTGCCTAAACCTGCCATTGAATTCCTTCTGTGGCTTTTAGACGTGTAATAGTGGTTGTTTACAAGTGCATGAACACCTATTGCTTTTTGTTTGTTGGCTTTGGTTTCAACTTCTAGGTCTTCTGTATTTCTGCAAGTGCCAATTTGTCTTTCTAAAAATGAGCTCTGTGATAAACCCTGCCTGACAGCTTGGACAAAATTGTCTTTACTGTTACAATTTTTTTTAATCCAGTTGATAACAATTGCAGCAAACATGGAAAACTTTACCTTAACCACTTACTTTACAAATACTGCTTTAGAAGTACTGTTTCAACTCACGTGCTTAAATAGGATGTATATGTATGGTGTTACATGAAGCTAAAATTTTCTTTACCTGAAAGAAATTACAGATGAATGGGAAGTGAGGAACAGAAAATACCAGCTTTACTTCTGTAGCTGTTTTTCTTTCTCTAAAACCATATGCTGCAGGTTTTCTTAACAGTGGCTACTACTACTGAAATTGAACAAAAAATGCTTTTAAGTTCCATTTCTTGCCTCTTTGGTAATTATTTTACTTTCCATCTAGCTTTTAAATCTTGTGTGTTAGTGTATGTGGAAACAACAGGTATTTTTTCCCTTCTTCTGCCTTTGTTGGCAGCTTTAATGCTTAAGTTCTTGTACTGGGTTATTACTGAGTTGGTTATGTTTTACTCCAGGTTTAATGGCTCAACTAGAGAAGCTTATTTCAGTGTGGGTCTACAGGGCATTGCTGAAGGAGACATTGTTACTGTGAAACAGATAATCGATAGAACAGTCGATGAAGTTATTGCGTGAGTAATGCTAAATTTTTAAAAATACTCTTAGTTAATATAATAATATGTAGGCATGCAATAATACAGACTTGTAAATAATAACATGCCTTAAAAATCTAGTTATATTACAGTAAAGGCACCAAAGCAGAAGTAATATTGTTCAATACTCTTAAAAGTTGTGTCTCCTACTTCCTTTATTGTAGCTTGTTCTCTTCAGCGTAACCCTCAGGAGTTTAATGATGTTAATTCAGTTTCTCTAATTGATACAACGTGATTAGATTATTTCATATCAATTTTAATTCTTTGTGAAAGACATGATGTTTTAATGCTTCCTTTATCAGTCTAATAATTCATTTTCATAACTTCACTTAAAGTGATCTGTGTTAATGGATATGATTTCCTTCTCTCATCACCCCTTCCCAAAGGAAAGGATTTGAGGAAGATAGGATTGAAGCTCTACTTCACAAAATTGAAATACAGTTGAAGCATCAGTCTACGAGCTTTGGACTTGCCCTGACATCTGTAAGTCTGTGTGTGTGGCTTCTTTTTTTAAGAGCAGTTAAAAAAAATCTACTACCTATGTCTTTATAAAATACAGGGTCATTTTGTTGGCTCCTGATATGTAAAACCTTCCCACTTAAGGGCTCTTCCTTTGTCCTGTTGTGTACATCTTTCTTCTTTCTTTTCAGTAGCTGTCAGACTGTTCAGACTGTTCGTGAACTTCTCACTTCATGAGTTAATCAGGCAGCGAACCTGTTGTCTTTGCCTAAATAGCAGCTTTGATTATAGTAGCTGGTTACTTCTGTGAGGAGCATATCATACTGTCTCTGGGAACTGTATGTTTTGGCTAGATGCCTGTGTATTTTCTAAAAGCCAAATATAGAGGGACTGTATTTTTCTATGCACTTTAGGATTGTGCTGCTGTAAGTTAATTTCTAGATTCACAGGGGGAAATGTACGCTAATGCAATTCTTGGCCTCAAATTTTAATACCAAACTGTTACAGAAAATCCATTCCACAGAAGAATGTTGTGTTTTGAAGTCTGCAAGTCATCTTATATTTGGAATGAGTGAGGTGCAGTATTTTCAGTCACTGTGGAAATCAGGGTCTCCTGCAGCCACTCATTCTTTAGTCTCCTCCTCTGTTCCTTTCTGCTGTGCAGCAACTTCAGTTCCTCAGTGGCTCTTTTGTTTTCTGTTTCTCAGGTCATGTATATTCTTTGCATGAGCAGGATTTCATTCCTAGATATATATAGTTAGGCAAAGAAGCAGAGCCCTGGATTAACAGGAGATTTGTAAACGGGAGAGCACAGAAAAAAGCTGTTTCAAATCAGATTGCCATGCGGCCAAATAGGCAAATTGTGGATATTTAAATGCCTGTTATGTTTCATGGCAAATCTGGCAAAATACACCTGACTTTTATAGTCAGTACTTTGTGGCATGTCTTCAGATGTTGTGAGTAATTCTATCTGATAAAATATTTATGATATAACTTTATCCCTCAACATTTTTAAGTCTTAAAATTGATTCAGCTGCCATGCCTTCATTCTAGAAGAAAAACCTCTTAAGTATTTCTTGCTTTTAAAGACCAGTCTTGCAGCATTTAGTGTTAATACTCTCACAGAGTAGAGTTATGTTTCAGTTTGTTTCCCTGAAGTCATGTTTTAGAAGTTGGCTTTGAAGAGAGCCTAATTATAGGGACCTAGTCATAACTAAAGTGATCGTAGAATCATAGGATGGTTTGGGTTGGAGGGGTCCTTTGAAGATCATCCAGTTCCAACCTCCCTGCCATAATCAGGGCTATCATTCACTAAATCCAGTTACTCAGAGCACTTTTGGCATGTCTTCAAACACTTTCAAGGAATGGGGCACACACAGCTTTTGTCAGCATCTTGTTCCGCTCTCTCACCACCCTCATAGTAAAGAATTTCTTCGTATGTCCAATCTAAATCTGCCCTCTTTCAGTTTAAAACTGTTGCTGCTTGTCCTGTCTGTTCAGCATGTATAAAAGGTCTATCTTCTTATAAGCCCCCTTCATATAGTGAAAGGCCACAGTAAGGGCTCTCCAAAGCCCCTTCCTTCTCCAGGCTGAACAGCCTCAAGTCTCTCAGCCTGTCTTTGTAGGAGAGGTGTTCAGCACTTTGATCATTTTTGTGGTCCTTCTCTGATCTGCTCTAACAGGTCAGTGTCTGTGCTGCACTGCAGGCCCCAGAGCTGCATGTGGTACTTCAGGTGGGCTCTGATGGGAGTGGAGTAGAGGGGCAGCCTCACCTCCCTTGCCCTGCTGGCCCTGATTCTTTTGGTGAATCCCAGGATACAGTTGTGTCTCCGGGCTGGGAGCACACATTGTGGTCTCATTTCCAATTTCTCATCCTTGGATATCCCCAAGCCCAACTCTACAGATCTGCTTTCAAACCTTAAATCACTAAACTTGTACTGGTTATTGGTCATTGCCCCAGCCCCAGTGCAGGACTGTGCACTTGGCCTTGTTTGAACTTCATGAGGTTCTTGTAGGTGCACTCCTTAAGCCTGTCCAGGTCCCTCTGGATGGCATCCCTTCCCTTCAGAGTCCAGCACACCTCTCAGCTTGGTGTCACATGCAAACCTGCTGCAAGTGCCCTCAGTGCCACTGACTGTGTAATTAATAAAGGTGTTGAATAATATTGGATCCAGTACAGACCCCTGAGGGACAGGCAGTGCTTGTTGCTGATCTTCCTTTGGATGCTGGCCTTTGGAATGCAATTGCTTGCATGTCACCATCCAGCCAATTCCTTGCCCATCCATCAAATCCATATCTTTCCAATCTAATGAGGAAGGATAATGTGTGGGACTCACACAATATGTGTCAAATATCCTGTGAAAGTCATGATAGGTGACATCAGTTTTGATACTAGGAAAAAGCTGTTCACAAGAGGGTGGTCAGACATTGCAACAAGCCTTGCCAGGTGGCTGGGATAGAATTAAACCTCTTTCCAGTGGCTGGAAGGGGGCTATGTTCTGGGTTTGTGCTGATAACACGTGTGTTTTCATTATTGCTCAGTGTTGGCACAGTGTCAAGGCTTTCTCTGCTTGTCCCCCCCCCCCACCAGCCAGGAGGCTGGTGATGGGCAAGGATCTGGGAGGGGACACCGGGGGACAACTGACCCCAAATGACCCAGGGCTTGTCCCGCACCGTGCTCAGCAGTAAGAGCTGGGGGAAGAAGAAAGGAGTGGATGTTTGGAGTGATGGTTTTTGTCTTCACAAGTCACCAGTATATGTGATGGAGCCCTGCTGTCCTGGGGATGGTGAACATCTGCCTGCCTGTGGAAAGCAGGGGATGAATTCCTTGGCTTGCTCTGCTTGCGCACAGGTTTTGGTTTACCTGTTAAACTGCATTTATTTCAATGCATGAGTTCCTTTACTTTCACCCTTCTGGTCCTCCCCCCACGTCCTGCTGTGAGTGGCAGAAAGTGAGTGGCTGTGTGGAGCTGAGCTGCCAGCCAGGGATAAACCGTGACACCAAAGAAGTGGTCATGGCTTCAAGCCTGGCAGTGTTCAAAAACTGCTTGGACAATGCTTTTAGATGCATGGTCAAACTTTTAGGCTTCCTACTGAGAACCAGGACTGAACTGTTGTAATGACCCCACAGCGGCCTCAAATTAGGAGTGACTATTTCAAGAGAATTAGCTCAAACACTTTCTAAAAGAATGCTATGCTTTGTGTCATATTAGGGAGTTTCCACAGAATAGATAAAAATAGTTACTACTGAAAAATGCTGAAGGCTTATGAACCTGTTTGTAATTAAAGAGGTAAGAAAAGAGAAGGTGGATTTGACAGCTACGATGCATTTGTTCTCTATATAAAGCCCTTTAAAGGCTTTTTTTTTTTTTTTAATATACATCTTGGGTTTTTTTATACTTTGCTTTGTGTTTGTTCCCCATTTACACAGAGTAGAAACGGAGAAACTTCTGGTATCTTCCACTTGCTGTATTTTGGAGAACTTTCAATAGCAACTTGAGCAAACTCAAATTAGAAAACAAAAGAAATTTCCCGGGGATATTTCTGTTTATTTAGTATTTTCTTTCTCCAAAGTCTCATCTAATTTACATACTTCACATGTTTGAGTCACCTTCCTATAAATCATTTCATCTAGCTGATACAAAACTGTAGTATGTATGTACTACTTTGTCTCTACCACCTGTTTCTGTTTTCCTACTTTCTTGAGCTGAAAAATTAATTTTAATGTGAGGGACTAAAGAATATTGCAGTATATTTCCAGATATGCACAGCTATGTAAAAAGAGTAATAATTTAAAAAATCTTGGTTTGGTATGGTGAAATTAGAGGCAAGAATGGGGAGAACAGGGGACAGGTGATGATGGAATAGAATCTTTATCTGAACAATATTTTTTCCCCTACAGCTAAGTTAGGACTACTCATTCTGTGTCTGCTATTCAAGTATAAGTGTTAGGGTGGTTTTGGAACATAGATACTGTCAGTTAGAGAAATGGATTGTCCTGCTTACCTAATTATTCTTTCACATTCAGTACATAGCCTCGTGCTGGAATCAAGATGGGGATCCAGTGGAGCTTCTGAAGATTGCAGATAAAGTCTCTCGGTTCAGGCAGTGTCTTAAAGAAAATCCCAGATTTCTTCAGGAAAAAGTTAAAACATACTTCAAGGTAGGTGAACTTACAGAAAGTTATCTTGTATTAATTTTTAAATCACAATTTTGTATTTGAAGTTAAACTGAAGGCTGATTTTTTGTCATCATATTGCCTGTTTCTAGGTGTAGATTGAACAGCAGCATATTCAAATGAAAAATGTTAATGGTTTAAATGTCCGCTTTTCAAAGTGGAAAAAAAAATTATCTGGCTGGTCATTTGGAATCACGTTTAATAGAACACTGATAACTGTGATTCATATAGAAGGGCACATCTCTTTCCTGATGAGAAGTTCAGATGTGAGCAGATTAGACCTAGTTGTGTTCCTTAGTATTGATGTAGCAAGTTGTATCTCCTTTTCCTTGCAAAGGATTTGGTTACAAGTAAGATTGTCTTGGTGTTCCTCATGTTCATTGAACTGCTGTCTGAATTTTGCTGTCAGTGCCAGTTACTTTCTGCTCTTTCTCTTCTTTTCCTCTCCATATGTTCTTCTGGAGTTTTTGCAGAAATAAAAAATAACCAGTAAAGGCATTATAATACTGAATAGTTCTGAAGCCCTGAATTAGTTAATTCCAGAAAAAAAAAAATATCCAGTGATAGCAATGCAAAAGTGGTGTGGTTTTGTTTGTTGGCTTTTTGTTTCTTTGGATTTTTTTGGTAGGCTTTTGTTTGGGGTTTTCTTGTTTCCCCTAGTCAACTTGTTTGTTTTGAAAGGCAGATTTATTATAAGTAACTGTTACCCTGATAGGAGTAAATCGTGATTCTACTATACTCAAAAGCATCAGGAGACAGTGGCATCAGTTAAAATCAGTTTTCCTAAGAACTTTTACTGGTATCTGGAGGTAGTAGGGAGCTGTTAAAGTTTTAGCTTCTGCAGTATTTTTGTAAATGTCCTTTACTGTACAGTTCTTTTGAGGGGGCTGAGGCAAAGGCACATCTCGGTAGGAAATGAGAATAGTTGGATGTTCTTACATCATAAGATTATGCACTGTTGTACCTTGTGCTGAGAAATTATTAAAGCAGGCAGGCAGGGAGAAAGGGAGAGAATGCCATTCATCCTGTCCATTTTACTAGGACTGGGTAATTCTGCATTTCCCTCTTTAACTCAGTAGTTAGGTTTCTGTAGTCTTTTCACACAGGCACAGGGGAGATAAACTCTCAAAACAGGATCTGATTACATTGTTCCAAATTATTGGTGTCTGTCAGTGCCAGATGTTGCTGTTTGACTCCTATAATGAAATGGGCATTTTTTGAGGTCATTGTCTTTTGACTGGCCTCCCTTTTCCTATTATGGAAAATGGAAGCTGCTTGGGTAATTTTGGTATTAAAATTCCACAGTCTGGTATAAACAAAGAAGGCTTCAACAGCAGTTATGACACTTGCATAATGCCTAGAGTTCTGTGGCAGCAAGGCTGATGTGTAAAGCATTTCTGAGCAGGATAAGGCATGCACATTCTACATCATATGGGATCTCTGAGCACTCAAGCTTGGGCAGGTTGAAAGGTGTTTAATCGAATCCTCCTGCATTTAACAGAATTGCCTCATCTTAGAACACCCTCCAGATAAAACTTACAACATGTAGCTCTGTAGTGTTATGTACAGTTGTTTAACCTGGGTTTAATTAAACTAATGAGTACTGTGTGCTGTTGAGGGATTCTAACTCTAGACTGAAACTTAGCAGAAGGCTGTTGGTGCTTGTTCTTGTGGTGAGCAGCCTCTTCCCAACAGCAGCTTGTTCTGTGTGAAACCAAGGGTTCAGTCTGTGTGGTTGTGATACTTTTGATAACATGCAAGCCAAATGATGCACAGGCTGCTTATCTTCTGCTGATGGAGCAATAGTCTGAGGCAAGAATGCTGCCCTCACAGAATTAATTTACTTTGTTTTGGGATATATTTCTGCAGGATAATCCACACAAATTGACTCTGTCAATGAGTCCAGAGGAAGACTACCATGATAAACAAGCTAAAATGGAAGCAGAAAAGCTGGAAAAAAAGGTCAATGCACTTTCTGAAGAAGAAAAAACACAAATATTTGAAAAAGGTAAGCTTACTTTTTCACGTTTTTATTTGTATAACGGTTTTTTAGCTGTTGTTCTGTAGTATATCTTAAATTCTTGGGCACTCTCCAGCATTTGCTCTGAAAGGGATGGGGTTTTTTTTGTTGCAAATTTGTGTATACGTGTTACAGGGCTATGCAGTGCAGTGCTTACACTAGTGTATGGTTGGTATATTCCATTCGTTTTAACACTCAAAAATGAAAAGAAAGGAAATTGTTTTAAAATACCAATCTCTTTATTCTTTCATGTTAACTTGCACTGAGTGGAAGATGAATTCTCGGAATCCCAGAATGGGTCAGGTTGGAAGTGGGTCATCTGGGCCAGCCTCCCTGCTCAGGCCAGGGACATCCTAGAACACGTGGCACAGGATTGCATCCAGGGGTTCTGGAATATCTCCAGTGAGGGAGAGGCTCCACACCCTTTGTGGGCAATCTGTTCTGTGCTTGGTCACTGCACAGTAAAGAAGTTCTTTCTCATGTTTGCTTGGAATTTTTTGTGCATCAGTTTCTGCCCGTTGCCTCCTGTCCTTTTGCTCAGCACTACCAAGCAGAGTCTGCGTCCTCTTGGCACCCTTTCTTCAGATACTTACATACCAATGTACCTTGAAGCTGTTTATTTATGAGCATGAGGTCTGCTCCATGCTTCTGTAGAACTTGTATTTTGTAATTATATTTCTTATGTTTTCTGCTTAAAAAGCCAACTGTAGAAGTAATGTTTGGTTTAAGTTATTCTGGAGAATAACTTACACTTGAAAACCATGGGCAGTCGTCTAATTTTGTTAAAGCAGTGTCTTGTCACAGAAATCCTCCAAAATGGCATTAATCTTCTGGAGCTTTGGTGTGTGAGAGGAGATATGGGAGCACGAAATCTGAGGAGGTTTTCTACTTACAGAGATAAATTAGGGAGTACTCAGAGGTGACCAGCTAGTATCTGAAAGTCTGAAATGTAGGCACAACAGTTTAGCCACATCAGTGTTCTGACAGAGCATTTGAATAAGGACTGGAGCAGATTGGGTTAGAAAGAAGTTTCTTATCTGCCAGGTCTGGGTCGATGCTTGCAGAACCGAGTGGCAGGACAGACTGGCAGATGTCACTGAAAGATTAAATTACATGTTACTGTAAACAGTTTATGAAGAGGGGATTGGAAGGAGAATCTAACAAGAGTGTTCTCTTTGCTGTTACATGATAATCTGCAGAATTAGCTTCAGTAAAATATTTGCAAAATTGCTGATAGAAGACTCCAAACTTGACTCTTGAGTTTTTCTGGTCTGCATCATCTCAGTAGGTTTTAGGTCTTGACAGCACTTTCATTACAAGCTGAAAATGACAATTTGGTATTCTCTCCTTCCTAGGTTTGGAATTAATTGCTCTTCAAAGCAAACCTCAGGATACCTCTTGTCTCCCAGCTTTAAAAGTATCAGACATCGAGCCCAAAATCCCCTTCACTGTGCTGGAGACAACACTCACAGGTTAGTGTCACCACTGTCTCGTGTCCCAAAGAGCAACCCCAACTGTGGGTTTGTTCCCTGTCTGCTGGCCCAGCTGTGGCCCTTTGCCCAGCACGTGGACTGACTTTGTGGCCCGTAGTTTTGCTCTTTTTCCTCCACTCCAGCCCAGCACCTCTGGGCAGACATGGCAGTGGATCCGCAGAGCCGCGCCTTGGAGGGGCAGCATGGAACAGCCTCCCAGCCTTCCCAGGGCAGCAGCAGCTCCTGATGGCAGCTGCCCGCTGCAGGCATACTCCCACCTTGCCCTGCAGTCAGAGGAGTCTCTGGCTGGCACGTTCAGTGCTCTTAAGCAATCTCCCCACTTTCCAAAGGCTTACCCAGGTTGCAGAACTCCTGGCAGCCAGGGCAGCAAGCCTTCCTTACCGCAGTCCCTCCCTGCCCATTTTTTACAGAATAAGACATACAGGAGCCATGGGGAAAAAAATAAGTTACTGTCATTCGTCATAACTTCAGTGCAAGTTTTTCCCTGCTTTGCTAGTGGTTTCCCCCAGGGACTGATAGGAGATGGTAGATGTAAATTTTGGTACAGTTCTGTCAAAATTTTGCAGGTAAATACTGTTCTGTAGTACATTTCTAACAGACATTTTTCTTCAAAAATTACCAGCAAGCATCAAGACTTTGATGCAAAAAATGACCTGGTTTTATGAAAATTTTAATGTCTATGTTCTAATGGCCTGGCTTAGGAAGAGTGTACAGCACAAGAAGCTGCTTTCCCCAATTTTTGAATGGATGAAAGCAAAAATAATGAAGAAAAACTTCGACTTTTTCAGGAACAAGTTGCTACTTCTTTTATTTGAATGTTGTCTCTAAAATATGACCACTGTTAGAAGAATTCTCTTTCCGAATTGTCCAGGTGTCCGTTACCTTACCGTGGACAGAAACAGCAAAACCCCTTTGGTCCAGCATTCAGTTATATAATGAGCAATATATATTTTGCTAATATATAACAAAATTTAAACAAGAAGTAGCTCTGAAATACCAACAGGAAATTATTTTTGAGATGTCTTGTAAAAATATCATTTTACTTTTGTGTGTTTGTATTAGGAAGCTGCTGGTTATTCTTTGCTTTTGTTTTTTCATCCCTAGCTGATGAAATTCCTGTCCAGTACTGTGCTCAGCCAACCAATGGGGTGGTTTATTTCCGAGCTGTTTCCAGCTTGAACACACTTCCTGAGGAGCTCAAGCCGTATGTGCCACTCTTCTGCAACATCATTACCAAGTGAGAGGTTTACTTTCTTAAAAGCTGAAGCAACAGGCTGTAATACATCTTGCCAAAGTACTAATACTGCCTTCAATAATCCCAGCATCTGTTCTTACTATAAAAGGGAAAGGCTGATAAGTTGGTTTCCTGCAGAAAATTGTCTTTATTCCCCAGGTTGCTAAATTGTTTCCCCTTCTCCACTAGCCTCTGCATTGCCTTTTTGCCCAGCAAAAAGTCAACACAAGTGTTCCCTCAACAGACTGAAAAATTTCTGTAAATGAGAAATAGCCTAGCAGAGATTAAAGTTTTCACTTCAGTAGACTTCTGGTGCAATTTTGCCATGTGGGGACAGAAAGAGTGACCCCATCACAGGAGAAAGAGGAGCACAGAGCAGAGCAAGTGACATGGGCTGGGAGGAATATGTTTTTATTGATGAGAACAATTTATGTGATGTTGGTAATGTAGTTCTTAAGGATGTTGGTAGCAAGCCTGCACATAAAGCATGCTTTTTAATACAACATTTTAACTTAGCAGGATGCTTTAATTTAAAAGTTTGGTGGGAAGCTTTTATAAAGGCACAAAGTGTTAATGTTTGCTTGATAATGCCCCAAGTTGTTTAATTGCTAAATTAGTCTTGTCCTAAACAGACTACTTTACAAATGCTACATGGATTTTGGTTCTGGCATACACTGAAAAGGGAAACAAATCTCCGTTGTTTTTCACAGGATGGGATGTGGAGCCCTTGATTACAGGGAACAAGCCCAGAAAATAGAACTAAAAACAGGTGGTATGTCTGTCAGCCCACATATCATTCCAGATGATTCACACCTGGATGTCTATGAACAGGTAAATTAATCATAACTGATTAACAACTGATCATAACAACTGATTGCAGTTGTTACATTTGCAGTAACAGTTCTGTAGTTAAGTGCCAGTCCGGGCTTCCAGGTAGAGGGTCAAGCTAATGTGCATTGAAAACTTCCCGTATTAAAGGACTCCTGCCTCTTTTGTAAGTTATACATTAGATAATTACAGTAATTTAGTATTTTGTGTTAAGGGGATTGCTTGATGTGGGTGTTCTGTCTAAGGCATCTTCACTAGCATCTGTCACCCAATTTTTGAGTGCTCCAAAATATTTTGGAAGCAGAGGGTGGGGCACAGAATGGTGTGGCGTTACACACAGAGATTGCTGTTAACGTGTTCTGGCCACTGTTGGAGCATCATTAGGTCTATGTGTTGGGCATAACAGTTCTGGCAATATTTCTTGAGATTTTTGCAAACTTCCTGGGGGTCTGCTCCCTATGGATCCTGGATTTAAAATAAGGGAATTCCCTCAGAGAAAGGTGCACCCCAAAACAGAACTTTATGGGAAAAAATACGAAATTTTGTGTCTGGATGCTGCTTGCTGTTGAGAAGAAGAAATTGAGGAACTGCCAGGCTTGCTTTGCGAGAAGAGCAATCACATTTCATGTCTGCTCTGATTTCAGTAGCACAGCCTGCATTAGAGTGATTTTGTGATGTGTATCATTAGGTTGGCATCATTACATCACTTCCATGAAAAGTTACTGTGCATTTCTTGGGCCATTGCTGTGGTTGTCTCGTGTGAAGGGTTTTTTGTGTTTTGTTTATTTTTTTTCTTCAGGGTGTGCTCTTTTCATCTCTGTGCTTGGATAGAAATCTGCCAGACATGATGAATTTATGGAGTGAAATATTTAACAAGTACAGTACATTGGGTTTTATTTGTTTGGGTTTGCATGTTTTTTGGGGTTCTCTTTTTCACTCTTCCCCCAACCATTCTCTTCTTTTTAAAGATCCTACTTTGGGATTTATTTTCATAATTCTATCTCTAATGTCTTTCTGAACTTACGTATTACATCAAAAGCATGACTATATAGTGGATTAAATGGACAACCAATAATTTAAAAGCACTTCGTTGAACTTAAGATGATAAATGATTCAGTAAAATAAATTTCATTGGTGTCATTTTGCATGAGACATGCTTGTATTCTTTTTCAGCCCAAGATTTGAGGAGGAGGAACATTTCAGAGTGCTGGTTAAGAAGACTGCCCAGGAGCTGTCAAATGGCATTCCAGATTGTGGGCATTTGTATGCCTCTATTAGAGCCAGCAAAAACCTTACACCTTCTGGAGAGCTGCAGGAAATGTTCAGTGGGATGGATCAGGTGAGAAGTTAATAATGCCCTTCAGCATGGCCCAAATCCTTGACTGTGGAGGTTCAGGCTGGTTTTTGTTAATTCTTCCTGTTGATTTAATCTGTGGTCCTTCTGCCTTCCCTTCCTGCACAGGTGAAGTTGATGAAGAGAATAGCAGAAATGTCTGATATTAAACCAATACTACGCAAACTACCACGCATTAAGAAGTATTTATTAAACAGTGACAACATCAGGTGAGCTAAAAAGAAAAGGAGCATTTTGGTTAAAGAGAGGCCATGGCCTGTGAATATGCTTTTCTCAGTGCACCTCATGGTGTACTGGGGTTTTATGAAATGGGATGTCCATGGAAAAACTACAGAAATATTAATTTTAATTGCCCTTACTTACTGAGAGGCAGCTACGGTAGCTCATTTTGTTCAGTTTTTAAATGGTGTGAGAAACTTACAGCAAATTTTATGGGTAACAGTTGTACCCAAAGCTTGTAAGCAACCTGTGCGATTTTTCAGAAATAGTCAGAAATCTGCCTTTTATTTTTCCCTTCAAGGTGCCCATTAGACAAATACTGTTACATTGTTTTGTAACAGTTAAATATAGTTTGGTTTTGGATTTTTTGTTTTGTTCCTAAAAGGAAAGCAGTGACATCCTGAAACTTGCTTTATGGAAAAAGTAAAGAGAGCACATTAAGTCATTTAATGTCAGATGCATTAGTTCCAAAAATCTATTTTTGGTCTGTTTGAAGTGATATAAGTTGCAAAATTTTGTTTTTTAACTCATGAAATGATAAATGAAATTATGTAAATACCTGTAGTGTAACCATGTTAGGGCTGCCTGTAAAGAGAGGATACAGAGGGCATTATTTTCCTTCAGAGACATTTTTATTTGCAGAACTGAGCTAGTCCTGTCTTGTGCACATAAGTGGTTTGACAGCTGCTGCTCAACTTTCGGTCTGAAAGTGTTCTAGGTCAAGCAAAAGAACAGCAATTGGACTGTAGTTTTTTTTTTCATATCAGATGCTAGATTGAGTATTTTGCCTTTCTCTCTGTTAATAATTACCTGAGATCACTGACCTAACATTCTGATGATTTAATAGAAAATGTTTAGAAAGACAAAGTGGTACAAATTATAAAAGACACTCTGAAAACACAAAACCATATCTAAAAACTTGATATGTATTTTTGACAGATGTTCTGTGAATGCAGCACCTCAGCAGATACCAGAAGCATCTAAAGAAGTAGAGAAATTTCTAAAGGGCATAGCCAGAAGTAAAAAAGAGAGAAAACCTGTTCGTCCACATGTGATTGAGGTGAGAAGTTGTCATTTGTGATTAGGGCATCAAATACAGTTGACTTGATCATGTCAATACCATTGTGCAATCAGGAAAAGTTTGAACTCAGATATTGTGTCCTGTTAAGATGTCTACCAGACATCTCTGTGATCAGCTGCTCTGTGTTTTGCCATGGAGTGTCCTCACTGCAACACAGTGGACAATAGAAATGCAGTAGATCGGCTGTCAAGCCTTACCCTGTGCTTACCACTTCGTTGTGGGACGTGGAAAAATAATTTCTTCCTTTCCCTGTTGCATAAAATTGTAATTCTTTTTTAGCTGAGCTTTACTTGAAACGTTGGCCAAAAGCAAATAGGGCATGATGTGCAGTTCCTCAGTTGCACATGAGTTTGTTTTGTTATCAGGGTGTTCAGGACATTTGGCACAAAATATGCTTGGTTCAGTGGAGTTGACAAAGGATCTGCTCTGTCACTATGCAGATCTGTCTTAATTTCTGATGAAACTGGAATAAGCTCCCAGTTCCTTACCCATGAGTGAAATGATAGTCTGTAACTTAATGGGCCTCATTTAATCTGGGTCTTGGTGTCTCTCAGTGCCAGATTACTCTTGGAAGAAAATTAATTTGGCATTTGTTTAGGAAATAAAAAGAAACAATTGAGTGCTTTGCTTATGTTTGTGAAGGCATGGTTTGATGATTGCCTTAAACAAGTTTGAGTGGAAGGGGTTACATTTGTAGTAGTCTTGGTCTAAATTGTTAAAGCATCTTTTAATATGAGGATTGGCTATCTTGTAGAAATCTTCAGAAGTGAAACCTGTGGGAAGTGAAGTGGTTACTGGTTTGCAGATCACAAGGAAATTAGTTAATGTAAGTACATTAGTTAATGTAAGTACATTATTGGTGGGAGATATTGTTATTACAGGGCTGTTACTGATGGTAATGGTTCATCTTAGGCTGTTACAGAAGCACAGCACTGAAACATAATTCATGCCCTTCAGTTCCACAACTACCATCAAACTTAATCACTTCCAGTTAGTTCCTTCCTTTCCTTGGTCTCTTCCCTAAGTGATTCTGAATGTGAATGATAACTGACAGAATAGCACTAGTGAAAATTAGGTGAAAATGAAGATCTGTACTTGGCTACAGGAATGAAGAGCATACCCTGAACTCTCCTTCTAGAAGAGAGGGGCAGGGAGAGCTCAGCCCAGTGCTGACCAGTGCTGTGAATACACTGCTCTTCTCAGCCCAGACAGAGTTGTGTGAGGGTATGGGAATGGGGTTTCTGAATTTAGGACAGGACGGGCAGTTCTGAAATAGCAGCACTGGAGGTGTGTAAGGGTCTGCTCGTGCTTAAGTGAGCACACAAGCAGATAATGCGTGAAAGAGGAAAAGGAGCGAGCTCTGCAGAGGCCCAGAGACATGAAGAGGACTGGAAGTTTGAAAGTGAGGTTGTAAGGAAGAATTGAGTCTGTTGCAGGGGATGCTTGAGCAGGAATTTATACTACAACTGCTGTCATAAATAGTTTACTTTTTTGCTGGGTGAACATTTCCTGACTCTGTTTTCAGTGTCTAGGATGGATGGATTGGGATATGATGTGGTGACATGCATATGTGTGACACAAGTGGAGAGTTATGAACATGTGTTTCAATCAGAGTTAAACCATGGCTAAGTCCAGACTCCTTGGTAGCGATTCAAAATCTGCAGAATTGAGAAGGGGATGCAAGGATGGGTAGCTGATGTATGGTGTCTTTCTCCTTTAGTTTTCCAAGGCAATTCTTTGTACTGGATTGCTGATACAGGCACAAGCGAAATGTCACTGGTTGCAGGGTAGGATAAGCGTCAGCTTTAGCATTTCTGGGTCTGTATGTTTGGCAGAATTTCCTAGTTCTTCTAAAAGTGAGAGTTCTCAGTTGGGTAAGTTGTGTCCACTGCTAACTGACAATAACGTGTTCTTCTCCTAGGATCCTACTTTCAAGCCATGCCAGATGAAGACTCATTTTGTACTTCCCTTCCCAGTGAACTATATTGGGGAATGCATTCGAACGGTTCCCTACACGGCTGCAGACTATGCCAGGTGGGAAGCAGAACGTCAGGGAGCTCCTCTGTGCGATGCACAGCACAAAACAAAATGGAAAGGGTTGGGCTGACTGCAGAAAATGGAGTGTTGATAGAAAATGATTTGCGGTGCATTTGTCACAAAATCTCTGTGGAGCAACTGTTGAATGGCTGGGCCCAGAGCAGCCCTGTAAATGCTGAGATTAAGTAATGAGGGGCTGCTATCCCCTACCTTGGAATAAACAGCCTTGCCTACTTGGATGTGTCCTGAATTGACACGTCACAAAGTTCAGTGCCCCTCTTACAGTGATGTGACGTTATTCAGCTGTAACTAAATACTGAGTATTGCTGCTGTAACTGTCGTAGACTGCAAGAAGCAAATGGGGACCTGAGCTTTGGAGGCAGTTGAGACTGTTACTGTTGCCTGGTTTAATTCACATCTTCACTGCTTCTGTTTCTCATTTCAGCCTTCGAATTCTCGCACGGTTGATGACAGCTAAATTCCTACATACAGAAATCAGAGAGAAAGGAGGGGCTTATGGTGGAGGTGCTAAACTTAGTCACAATGGCATATTCACATTCTACTCCTACAGGTAACAGTGCATTTCTTTCCTCTTGATGGCTGTGGGGACCACTGACTGCATTTGGCTGTGTCTTATTTTTGACTTAATTGTAGCAGTCTTTCAAGAAGAAGTGAAATAAAAGGGATGAAATTAAGTGAGTGATTCAGTGCTGATGAAGTTAGATTGCCTAATAAAACCATCCTTGGTTTCCCTTGTTTGTGTCCTTGGGAAAGCTTAATTCATCTCTGCTGGTAGCAACCACTGCTGCACCTCTGTACTTTGGTGTTTACTGTCTCAGTATCAGATTTATGTTATAACTGGCTTTCACTTGTTTACTTGTGGGTTAAGGAGGCCCTAAAGAAGTGAATTCAAGACTACTCTAAATTTGAAACCATGAAGTAGAATGGTGATGTTCCCTAAGGTCCTGAGTTTGAAAATATGCAGCTTCCTTAAAGCAACTATTTCTGGCTGAAATCATCAGAGATTCAGCAGAAAGCATTGCTGGTGATGAGCTACAACTGCTTGCTCCTTCTTTTCTCTTCCTCTTTTTTGCCAGTCCAGAACAGTTACCTTGTATTTGGCTTACCAAGGCCCTTTCAGATGAAATTTGAAGTGGAAGTACTGTAGTTGTAATCCCCAGTAGAAATGTTGTGTGGATGGAGTCCTGGCTTCAGTTGTTTCCCTAGCCCAAAGGCAGCCTGGCACAGTGCTTGGTCAGGGTTCCTAGCGGAGGTTTGAGCAGCCTGGCCTTTCTGTGAAGCTTCAACATGGTAGGACTTGTCTTGGCAGTAGTCCTTAACTTGCCTGTAGTAGTTAACCTGTGGCACCTGTTTCACAGAGAGAGAAAACAGGTGTGGCAAGAAAAGCAACTGAGAAGATAGTGCATATCATAAACATTCCTGGTGTGGGCAGTAATGGCAGTGGTGCTTTCGGAGCCCACTGTGAACAGCTCTGGCTTCCCTGACCTGTTTTTATTACACCACTCCTCCCTACACTGTCTTGGAATTACTTTTAGGCAGCTGAACTTCTGTACCTGTGTATCTAAAATTCTAAATCTGCATGGTTTGTAACACTACTTTCTTCCGGAAAACAAACACAAAACCAAACCCCAAAACCTCTTTGTACAAAGGAAGGAAGTTTATAATTTGTTTTTCCCCATGTACGTCCATGTGATGCATTGTAAATTATGAATGAAGTGAGAACAAAGGAATTTCAGTTTTTCATTTTGTAAGACTGAAGTAATTAATTTTTATGTTTTCTTCTAAGAGACCCAAATTCATTAGCCACCTTGAAAACATTTGAAAAAGCAGTTGAATGGGCCAAATCTGGAGAATTCACACAGCAAGATATTGACGAAGCTAAACTAGCAGTGTTTGCTGCTGTGGATGCACCAATAGCTCCTTCAGACAAAGGTACATTCTCATCGTCCTCCCAGGGCTGTCAGTATTTATTTGCTTCTTAGTTTAGGTTTAAAGGGAAAAAAAGTTTGCTAAACTGTGTCAGATGGTAAAATTTGTGTTTGGCAGATTAGAGTTAATGGCAGTTTCAATGTATCCATTGGTTCCTGGTGCTCCCTTTCAGAACACCTCATGGACTCAGGCTCTGCTGAAGTTTTGTGTTCATACTGCTCCTCTGCATCAAATGGAGGTAGATTGAGGAAATTATTTTAGGTTTGGAGAGCATTATATGCAAACAAACAAAAAGAAATACTGGTCCTCTAATTCAAAAAGAGCTGAGGGATTATTTTCCTGACTCAAGCAGGCATATTGACTGTGAATGTCACTAGCCCTTTGTGCATATGTTCTCTGAAAAAGTACGGAACGCTGAGGTGGAGGGTGTTTTTTAGCTTCTTTGCAGATCTGCACGCTCAATGATGCATTGGTAGTATCTTTCCAGTTTTCTGACATGTAGCTTTGCTGCCTTCACTTCCCTCCCTCCCTTGTTCTCAGCTGAATTTCAAGCCAAAACTTGCCCAGTTAAAATATGTTTCCTTATTACAAGGTTAAGATTAGCGTTATGTTAAAATGTGCTTGTATTAACACTTAACTTTTTAAACAAGAGCACTTCAAATTAAGCTTTTACCTGTGAGAATCCAGTTTTGGTCTAGGCAATTAAACAGCGATCGGTGCGAGGCGCACACGAGTGCAGCACCTGCACGTTGGGTGTTGGTGTCAGCGAGGGATGACGAACATTCTTTGGCATTTGAACACAGATCTTAACAGAGCACTGAATAGGGGAGAGCTCTCTTCCAGAGGCCTGGGAACTGGTGCAAGGAACGCCTGTCCCTTCATGTTTTTGAGTCACTGGGCCCTGCAGATGGATGTGAAACCTTTACCTGTCTGGGAAGTCAACCCTGCCTTGGGCAGGAGGGTGGACTAGTTGACTCAAGTCCTCCCAGCCACCTGTATTTTCCTGTGTTTATTTGCCTGACAAAAAGCTTTTCTGTGATTATTTTGGAGTTCTCTGGTTGTTCAAGGAGCAATAATATTTAGTATTAAAACGTTGTGGGGAAGTACTCCAACAAAACATTAAAGCATTTTCATGGAGATTTCTGTGTGTAGCAAACCTTCAGCTACATCACAACTGATTGGAAATAAATAGTTCTAAAAAATAGAAGCTTCATGAAATGTAGTTTGTGTAAAAAGTTGTTTGAAAGAACTGGCACTGTTCAGAATGAATTATGTTTAAGTTTCCTGGACCGCTGTTACATTCAGGTTTTTGACAAACACAATTGTTTTTTTTCCTGAATAGGAAACTGTTACTACCTCACCCTGGTTTTAACTTACTGTGCTTGATTCAGTTGGATATTCTCTCAGAATAATGGTTTGATGGTAGTCTCTATTCCTTTCCAGCACACATTCCTATCATAGTTTGCTCTCATTCCTGCATGTGGCTGTGACAGATTCCAGCGCATCAGACCAGCATGTGGTTTTGTTTTCTTTTCCCTAGGAATGGGTCATTTCTTATATGGGATTTCAGATGAAATGAAGCAGTCGCACAGAGAACAACTTTTTGCTGTCAACAGTGATAACCTGGTTGACGTATCAAACAAGTAAGCTTGTGCTCAGTTGTCATATTTCAGTTACTGGATTTCTTCTCTTGATCTTTCATATTACTTTCACTATTTTCTTCTGTAGCCTAGAAAAGGCTAGGTAAATTATATCCTGCTTGTTGCATGTTTAGCAGTTGTAACTCCCTCCTACAGTCTTAATTTGTGTGAAATTGGGTTTGATTTGCTTTTGAAAGGCCCAGAAAGTGTCTGGGTAGACTATATGAGTAGGTATGAGCAGACTATAGGAGCTGGTTCTACGCCACTTCCAGGATTTTGTCTCTGACTTCTGAATTCCACTGTAGATGTAAGAATTCCAACACAGTCAAGTACAGGGTTAAGGAGAGACTGTTGTGATGACTGGGCACAATACAAGTTGTGTGGGAGTATTTTTAACTTCTGCAGCAGAGCTGTGGTTAACTGCATGTAGCAGTTTCTCACTTATGGTTTTTTTTTGTTTTTTTTTCAAGGTACCTTGCAGTTGGGAAGAGCACTCGTGGTCAAGCTGTACTTGGCCCAGAAAATGCAGATATCACCAAAGATCCCTCATGGGTCAAACGATGACTTTGGAGCTGAACATCCACAGAAAACAAGCCAATCTGTGTGACTACAGCATTAGGGTTTTTTTTAGAACTTTTAGCAATGGTATGGTCCAACTGAAATACTCATTGCTGGTTTTTCACAGTATTCACCAAACCAGTTAGAAGTTCCCCTTCTCAAAATAACGATGTGAAAAATTTTCTAACCATACAGTATTTGAGAGCAAGAATTACATGCTCTGCATGGCAAAGACAGACTTTAATCTTTTACTGAAGCCTCACTCCTCCAATCACATGAATACTATATAAATATTTTTGTATATGTAAAACTCTAGTTTTAAATGGTGTTTTGTTTGAAATCATGTCTGCTGTTGGATATATAAAGGGCTGTCTCTCATACTGACAGATTTCATTCTGGTGTGGTAATTCCAGCTGCCTTTGCATAAGCCACCTCCAGCCTGAGCAGTCTGTGACAGTGCATTCCACCAAGCTGAGTGTGCAGTGCAGTGGGCGAATCCCTAATCAGTCAGGGGAGTCTATTTTAGATAAAGCTCAGTTTAGCTTGACAGTTTGGGCAACATTGAATCATACCGAAATCTGCCATGATTTAGTATTTACCTTGTTGTCAAGGTCCAGTTAACATAAACTAGCATGAGAAAACATTTTTGGCTGTTTGTCAGCCTTGTTACCCCTTTTTGATCAGTATAAGGGGTTTTAATAATCTTGAAGAAGCTCTGAGGAAATGGAAACATGAAGTAAAGGCCAGGTGAATCCTTACACCTCTCAAGTTGCTAAAGGTGCTCCTCCCCACTCCCAACCCCAAGAAGTAGTTTTATCATTCCTGTACAAGGGGAAAGGATTCCAACTCCTAACCTGATCCTGAAGCAGCAATAAAAATACATGCCCTGGTGCGACTGACTGCTTCCTGCAGAGCTGAGTAAGGAAAAGAGGAGTTTCTTTTTCCTTCTCAGGAGTCTAAAGAGAATCCTTCAAGTGCTATTCCCCTAGTTGTTTAAAAGCAAGAGAACACATGTGTGATGTTTGCAACAGTATTTTATTTCACTTCAGAAACATTAAGCACATCCTGTAACTCAACACAAGAACTAGCCATCTACACTTATTTTTGAGGTGTAAGTACTCTGAAACAAAGTGCAGTAGATGAGTAACTTACTGAGTGCATAGAACGGTGTTGCACTTGCTTGTTAAAGGGCAGTATCAGTAACCGGTGTTTTCCATTAGATGCAAGGGTTTGTTTCAAACAACACACAAATGGGACAAAATCTGTGTGACAGCTGAACGTCTTGTTTCACATAAAGTGCTGGAACAATAATTTAAATGTTACAAAACAAAGCTTTAACGATTCTAAAGCATTGTTACTCACAATGTGCATCTATGACAACAATCTAAATGTGATGTGTTTAGATGGCTCCGGTCTCAGCTTCCTTTGGGAGCATGGCCACGTGTTCCAGCTGGCCTGAGTCTGACACATCGTAGCTGGTCTTGTACTTGGCCAGGATCTTCATCAGCGGCCGCAGCTTCAGCCACCACTGCTCCTTGGGAATCCTGTGTCTGGGGGGCAAAACAGGGAAGTGAAACACATGGGGGGTAAGGCAAACACCTTCCTTATAAATGGAATCAGGCACTGACCATCATCGGCGGATGTAAAATAAAACACTGACCCAAAATGAGGAGAATCAAGGACAGAATCCCAAAGAAATGAACAGGTCTTAATGGAAGATGTTAAGTATAATACCACATTTGGCACAACACTGCTGCCGCACTGAACTGAAATAGCAGTAAAGCAATTCTAGGCATTAAGGGCAAAAGCAATCACATGAAGTTCCTTAACAGGACAGCAGAGTCCCAGACATCACCATGAGACTCTCTAGTGTAACAAAGGCAAGAGGGAAGCGAACAATCGAAGTGGATCTGGCAGAATTCATGCCTAAGGCAAAAGCAGTAAGGCCTTGGGAAGTGTTTGTTTGAAGTGGTGGAAGGTGAGGTGGCGGTGGTGAGGTGTTTATCACCAGGCAGTGCATACGTACACAAAGTCTGTTTCACTCTTGAGCTCAGCCACGGGTTGGAAAACAAGGTTGCGTCGCCGCATTCCCAGCAAACAAACTGAGTCATCGGTATTGGCAAATACTTTTCCTAAAAAGAATGAAGTAATTCAGCCTCTTTCCTACCCATATATAAGAGCAAATACCATTTTTCTGTAAATCAACTGAACAAAAAACAGTAGCCTAATTTCAGCTACTGGTTATTTAATAGAATGATAAAATATCAAATTAGTGCTTTAATAGGGTTAATCTTCACTTTTTAGCTTAACTTCAGTGATTAGCAATGAAATAACACGGCAATTAAACAACAAAAGGATTGAATTTTAGCATCCAGTTTTAGATCAGATTTTAGGAAGTAGTGATTTACAAAAATTACCAAAGACGACATATTACCTCCTTCTGTCTCCCATGAAGGCAGCATGAAACAAAAAAGAACAGATGTAACTATACAAACAATTCCTGCGTGCATGAAAACCTGCAATCACACTGGCTATTTTGTTTCAGAGGATAATCAAACAGCTATCTGAATTATTGACCTAACTCAAGTGGAAATGCTCATACAGCAGGAAGCACAGCAAGGCACTACTGAATAATAAAAACACCAAGATGGGAAGATGTTAGCTAACAAACATTCATATGTTGGCAAAGTGGAGGAGTCTTGCATACTGACACACAATCAGAGAGTAACAAGAGACTGCACCAAACATTTCTGCACCTTTCCGGTAGGTTTCTTTCAGTTTTTTGGAGATCCACTGCATAGCTTTTGCTGAAATTTTTGTCCCGAAATTTCTATCAAATGGTGAAGGTGCTCCACCCTGTGTGAAAATTGAATTCTGGGTTAGCTTATCGAACCAGGATTGGTGTCTGTTTTATCAGTTATCTCTGCTAATGGCCTACGCTACCTCTTATTTCCATTTCCCCTACTTAGAACAACTAACCAGAAGCCCCACCCCACAAATCAATCTAAGGTGTTTAAAATTTGTGTTCAGCACCTGTGGAATTCTCACAGAATCAATACTATTTCTCACTTAGAAGAATGGAGGAGACTGTGCACTTCCCTCCACCTCAGCCTCGGTGATAGTGTAGCCAAATCAGGAAGTCCCTTTGTCCACCAACCAGCTGCATAGTGAGACAAAGCAATGCAGGTAACACAGGCCAAAGGAGCACCTCACTCCTGTCTCTTCCACAAAAACACCCATCTGCACAGATTTTCTTAATGAAATCTCTGCTCTTCAAGAGGAGTCAAGAGGTAGGTACACTATGGATGGGCAGGTAATTGTATTATTACAATTAATTATAAGACAAAAAGTGGAATTATTTATTAATACAGACAGGAGAGGAATAAAAAAGAAATTCATAAAGAATCGTAATGCATTTTTCCTAGATTTTTAAAAAGGGTTTGCAATAAAACCTGATGGTAAGAAAACCTTCTGAGTGGCCTACAAACAGAAATCCACACTTTTTTCCTTAATCTTGAGTCAGAGTTGTTTCAGATTCTTTAATAGTGTAGTGTATATACTTTGTGCATACAAAGTTAGTCTTGCCTGTAACTTTAGGGTTGTGTTTACCTGCTGCATATGGCCCAATACATTTTTTCGACAGTCAAACACTCCTTTTCCTTCTTCAGAATACAGCTGATAAATGAAATCAGTTGTGTAGTTCTCATTGCAGTTCTCATTTCTGTAACAATTAATAGGAAATTTACTCTAGAGCACTGGAAGTCCTTACAGCTACTGAATGACAAGTCTCTTCCCTTTTCTTGAAAGCAGTAATCCTGACTTGGACATCTTCATCTGATCACATACACTCACTTTCATGTAACAGGCTCATGATTTTTAAGGTTTTTATAGTAAAGGCCATAGTGTATATGAAACAATACCTTTAGTAAGAAGGAATCTAGAATAAAAGACAAACACATTGAGAAGACAGACTAAAACCAGGATGAAGTATTAGATTACAGAGCTAATATATTTACATAGAAAGAAGTAAGTTTTGGACTTGACCTTCCAGACAGGTCCCAGAATTGCCTTTTGGAGCAGTAGCTTTTCTAAAAATCTCAAGTTAAAGGAATAATCAAAGAATATAGACTTGGGAGTGTCATTCCAAGTGGCCAAGCAGCCTACCTGGCTGGGAACGCTCAGTATCACTGATGCCATCTATCACAACTACTTTTACTCACCTCAGCACTAGACCACGCTGGATACTGGTTTTCATTTTTTCAGTCAAGTGTTCCACATTAGCCTAGAAACAAAAGTATTTTTAAAGATCATACAGAACTCTGTATCTGAAACAACTTTAGTGAGCCTACATTTCCTGAGAACTTCTGTCAGATATTGCACATAAAGCATTATGTGCAAATTCAAATTATCAAGATTTTTGGAGATTCAGGATAACATACTGTGCACAGCTATTATCTTGGGTTAAAACTAACATCTTCCTTTATATCAGAAGTAACATATTTTATTAACTCAAAGGTGGGTTTTATATGCTCTACTGGTACAGCATCCAGCTTGATATACATAGAAATACAGAAATTGCCACTGAAGTTTACAGCCTGCTCTTACTTCCAGTCCTGTCAACAATTGCGTGGGAACAAGTTCTGATTCATTTCACACCTTTGTGCTTCTCAGGAAATTTCTATCCTTTTAGCTTTGTGTTTGTCCATGACTGCAGCTAGCACTAACCATCTCAGAAGTGTAAAGTCCTCAGAGCAGACAAGTTCCATATCAGCTTGTGTATGTACTACACCATAATCCTTAATCCTTAAAGCCCGAGGGCTTTATTTTAGTAACACCTCCAGACATGCTCTGAATAGCTGTGCTAACAGAGTCAGTATCTAATAAACCTGACATACTGGTCAGTTCCTGTCCTAAACAGCCTTTAAACACAACTCTACAATAATGAAAAAGTATAGTTCTCTTGGTTTTGGCTTTATTTTAAACCTACCCAATTCTGCTCATTTAATCTGAATTTCAATCAGGAGACTAAAAATGAAACAATTCATCTAGTAGTGCTTAATGGCCAATATAATTATTTTTGTCATTTTACTGAACTTGGGTGTCAACAGTGACTGTGTCTATGTTCCTCTATATAATGTCATGGCACAGGAACTGGCGTGACAAGCGCAGGTTTTAGGTCCAACCTCAGCTGTTTGGTTTTTTTTCCTTCACGAGCCATCTACTTCAAGTATACACATTATGATATATACGTACAACCGCTTCAGATCTACTTAAAGATGAGCAAGAGGTGCTGAATACCTGGAGCTCTCTGATATCAAACTGCTCTTCAAAGATGTAAGCAGCATCAGCTCCTGCTGCCAGGGCCCCCATGTTGGCCAGGTAGCCGCAGTAGCCGCCCATGGTCTCGATGATGAACACGCGGCGCTTGGTGCCGCTGGCCGACTGCTTGATGCGGTCACACGTCTGCTCAGAGACACGACAGCCTGAGTATGCACTAAAACCCCTCATTTTTTATGTTTTTGTATGTCATGCAACTTGGTGTCACCTACTGGTAACAAAAAAAAATTAAAAATAAAGCATTTATAAAAAATAAATCTTTAAAGAATTCCAAAATGGCATAAACCATGTAACTGTAGTAATTATCATATAAAGCCTTTCTTATAAATCATCTACTGAACACCAGGGTAGAAATAAAATGTTTCTCTACTAGCAACTCTTAACGTCTATTTGCTCCTGCAAATACTGAAATAAGAATTCATTTTGGTTTGTAGTGGCATTAACCAGCTGTACACCTGCATTTTCTAACACAGATACAAGCAGATATAATGAAACTTTTTAAGCAACTGTGGTATGAATAAACTTCTTTATTCACTACTGAAGCTTACTTCTTCTTAGTATTGATATTAAAATTCACTGCATCCACATCTATACTGAACTTCTTAAGTCCTGAGCATGTATTGCATATTTACTTCCCAGTAATGATTCCCATACAAATATAATTCTTTCAAGCACTATTGCTGCGTGTTTTAAAATGCTTTTGGTTTTTTACTAACAGGTACATCCTTACTTGTAAGAAGACCAAAATCTCCACTTGCACCTTACTCTGACCAGCATAAGGAATGTTCTCTACATGGAGATCTGTTTACTTACATGAAACAAATTAACACCAATATTTATTAGAGCTGCCTAAGAGACTTGGAAAGTAACAGAGGCAATCTCCAGTGTGGCAAGACCTAGGAATCTTAGGAAAACATCGTAACTCAGGAAAATGCAGAAACCTAGGAACTAGTTTACTATCCACCTTAAGGTTTTAATAATACTCAAGAATCTATTTGACAAGCTCACCTCCTGGAATGAATTTTTCTACCATCCCAAGTTATTTTAAAGTTGTTCATTAATGTATTTTCCTTTCAGAAAGCAAGTAAGAAAAATAAAGAGGTCCTATTTTCTTCTTTGTATTAGAAACAAATAAATAAATAGGATATACCACACTTTGTGACAGGAAAAATTTTGTGAAACTGATGTAGTGTCCCAAGACCAGTTCTATTTAATAAAAATGGAAATGAAAGTACCAGGGAAGTTTGTCATCTTGCAACCTGAATTATGGCAATATTAAAAAATCCCCATGCCTCACTGATTTTTTGAATGAGCAACTGTAGGTGCTGTAATATTTGAGGCATTATTATATCACAGTTTTTTAAAACCAGAACATTATTTAGCTAACTGAAAATACTACTTCAGGCTAAAATTCAGGTTATGAGCAATATGGTCCTTAAAACCATACCTAACACATCACAGAACAAATCATTAACTGATACATGAGAAAACAATATAAAAAACTCTAGAACTTCTAACATAATACAGTTTAATGCATATAAAGACTAAGATCAGTGTATGCATGTATTTAGGTCAAGCTAGCAAAAGATACGTGTAATTTATACATATTTTATTCATGTATTTGCATATATGCATATTATGTGCTTACACACAAAAGTGCAGCATTCACATGAATTTATTCAGAATATGGATATTCTGTTATCCCAAGCAGAAAAGCATCTCCGTAACAAGTTATGTCACGAAAGTCTGTGTTGACTTTCTATCAGTTTTCCAAAATGACGTTTTCATGTGTCTTGGGTTTTACAGTGTCCCCAAGCACTTTCTTTCTCCTTCCAAACATTGTTTGATGAAAATTTTTGCAGAACACTGTAGCACTGGAGCAATTTAACTAATTTTTAAAAAAGCCGCCTGAAACTGGATAGGTACTATGTGTTTAACTTATGCTGTGAAACAATCTTGTCTTTGGATAATAAATACGTGTGTGAAGATTTCCACCATTTTGAGAGACTTAAAATATTTCTAAACTTCAGGATTTCTAAAGAGGTTTTCCCTCTGCTGGTAGGAGAATGAAATTTTCTGCCCTTTGAGGAACTCCAAGTACTAAGCAAGGAGGTAAATCAGTCATTGCCTATGGGACTGATCACCTGCAATCTACTTAGAAGGGTTTCTACCCTTGACTGTACAAGAGATAGAGTAGAAACTTTCTACTGTTCTTGCTTTCTCAGAATGACTGCGACAGAAATACCCAAATATGAAATTGGCACAGATGGACTTTAATGAACCATTAATTCAAACAGTACATTACAGGCTGGAAAAACCAAACCTCAAACACCTGGTGCAGGTTTCAGACATCATCAACAAGCATGAGGACTCTTTCTGGAAATCCATTGCTAGTTGAGCTTTCATACAAACTGACCCAGCTTAACGAGAAATCCAAACGTTCAAACACCAAATCAAGTGTTCTGCCATTAGCATTAACTAAACATCCTAATGACAATATTCAAATGATGCAACCATACTTTTTTTACTGAAAGCACTACTGAAATCTATACAAACTGTAATGGAATTAGTACCAAAAACAATTAAGTAAGAGGAAGCAGTACTATATGTGATCATTTGTTGCCCCATTTGTGTTTTCAAAGTTACCACTTTTGAAGGTGCATCAGTCACAATTAGCAGACTTAGTTACTTCTATAAATGTCAGGCCAAGGGGGGGAAAAACTAAAGAAGTGGTAAAGTACCCATGTCCTGCCTATGGACATTGCTACATGATGAGTCCACACGACACCTTAGGACATCTCAAGCCCAGGTTTGCTGCACTGCAGCTCCCAAAGGCCAGGCCACCCTGTTTTCTGACACAGCTCTTCCAGTTATCCACTGGAGCTTTTTCACTCACTATGTAAGAATACCGTATAAAGCAGGAAAACAAACCTGCTTTTCCCAACCCCTGGATCTGTAGCCTTGACTTGACTTCCTTGGCAAATTACTTCATGATTAGTTATATGGCTTGCTAATGATGGGTTTGATAAAACTCAGAGCTGGTAAGATTTACTCATTTGTTTGCATCAGATCAGCTCAGCTCCCTTTGCTGTGTCTTAAGCAGAGTAAATAGGATTGAAAGAGCTAATAAAACAGTTGCACCCAAGGGAAAAACTATGTTAGACTAAAACTAGAACATTGATTGTTCTGACCCTGCACTGTTTAGCTGAACATCAGCGACAGATTTAACGGCTTATACTATCCATGCATTTATATGCACTTAATGTATGTTAAGCCTAATGGAGTATATGGGATTATTCATGTGTTTAGTGTTAATCGTGTACTTAAAATGTTCTACTGCACTGAGCTCAGTCAATAGTTCATCCAACAAATGGGGCATTTATTTATAAAACATGCGCTTTCTTCTTTTACCTAAGTAATATGTACGGTAAAAATGAAATTGAAGAAAGCAAAGTATTTAATTCTCAGAAAAGCAAATACCCTAAGCACCTATGCAGGAGTCTTGAAGAACAAAAGAGAGCACCAA
>WAAG01079949.1:0-24772 GCA_013390105.1 Tichodroma muraria
AGCACAGAACCTGCTCATCTAAAGCCCTGCCTGAAGCTCTCACTCCTCCTTACAGCGACTGGGGGGTCACTTCAAGCTGAACTCAGGAAATGTGTCACACAGTATTTCCCAAATCCAAGCATTCCAGGCACAATCCTAACGACAGAACCCCTCAGTCCTTTGTGACGCCCCAAGTGCCCCCTGTCTCAGCACAGACAGACAATCAGGTCATGTCACAGACAAAGACAACGCCACACACGAGCACAAGCAGGTCCTGCAGCAGGTGTGAGGTGTTCATCACTCTCACCACTCAGCAGTGGGGGAATTAGGAAACTGGAAATGAACACTCTAGCACTGTTCAAAAACCAGGTGAATCTACAGGCAGCTGAAAGGTAAATTCTAAGGCCAGTCCATTCTGATGTCTATAAACAGCCACGATATTCATCTCTTCAGAGAACAAAAGCCTGTTATTCAGTTTGGAAAGCACCCCCTGTCTGATGGCTGTGGTGGATAAACAGGCTGCATTCCCACTGCCCACTCTCCCTCCTTCCCAGGAACAGGAAATGTGCTCTGGAAAAGGTCTGGAGACCCCTGGCCCACCTACAGGAGAGCAGAGCCCCCGAGCCTTTGCAGTAAGGAAGGAGAGGAGGTTTTGCTCTCACCTGGGAAGGAACTGGGAACAGCCTTTTGTCCAGCAAACTGCTGGGAGGTGCCTCAGGGGTCTGAGGTGAGGGAAATTCACCTGTCTGAGACAAAGGGCTGGATTTACAGCCCTGCTCGGGGATCTCCATGGGCATGGTGGAGGCTGTCAGGACACCCCACTCCATGGCCCATCACTCCTGGGGTACCTTTGCTCCCTGACCCTAAATACGCTCCTGATGTGGCAGGACACGACCCTAAAACTCCTCGGGAACGGGGACACCTTGTGTGAAATGTCACCCATGGGTCCTTCCTTGAACCATTGCAGCTCCCAGCCCACCTGAGGTTCCTCTGCTTCCCTTGCCTCAGTGCAGAGCTGGACTGGGATTGCAGGGCATGGGTTTGCAGGGTGTTGGAATACAGCACTGGGATTGCAGGGTACTGGGTTCCAAATCTGGGATTTCAGGGTACTGGATTACAGGACTGGAATTCAGAGTATTGGATTACAAAACTGGAATTTCAGGCTATTGGATTGCAGGGTATTGGGTTACAAGGATGGAATTGCAGGGTATTGGATTATATATCTGGGATTGAAGGGTATTGGATTACAGGATATTGGATTACAGGATATTNAAGGGTATTGGATTACAGGATATTGGATTGCAGGACTGGGATTTCAGGGTATTGGATCACAAATCTGGAATTCCAGGGTATTGGATTACAGGATATTGGGTTTCAGGACTGGGATTTCAGGGTATTGGATCACAAATCTGGAATTTCAAGATATTGGATTACAGGATATTGGGTTACAGGACTGGGATTTCAGGGTATTGGATCACAAATCTGGAATCTCAGGGTATTGGATTACAAGTCCCACGGGTGCTGCCTCAGCCTCAGTAAACTTTATTTAAGCACACACAGACATACACAGACAATATACATATATTTGTTTCTTCTCTGACAGTTCTACAGGACCAACACTACTTTGGATGACACTCGTGGAGAACTGGAAAAAGTGCAGGAAATGTAGGAAAAAATAATAATAAATAAATAAAATATCAAGGTCTTTTAATCATTTGTGAGTCACGGTCATCCACAGAAACAACACAGGAGCGTTCAACCAGGCGAGCACGAGGACACAGCTCCACATACAGTACATTGGTCTATAGAGGAATCTCCACATACATCGTGTCCAGAGGGGGTACAGCAGTCTTGGGGACACAAAAGGGGACAGCAGTGGCACATGCAGCCCCAGTGTCACAGCCAGGGCACCGGTGGCACCCGGGCAGGGCTGGGGGGACAGGAGGACACTCCGAACACGTCTCACTGTACACTAGAAAAACTCACCAAATAGGCAACAGCGTCATCAGTGAACATTGCCCGGGGTTGTGGTGTCACCAGCACACAGCTCTGGTGTCACCAGAAGCCCCTGGGTATTTGGCTATTTGTGTTAAAGCTGTCTCTCCACAGATATTTATATACAGTACATGTACACAGAACATACACAGAGCAGCATATGTATATTTTTGTGTTTTCCTGTTTGTACATTATATCACAGATTATAGGAACACGGAAAATATAGGCTTCAGGAGCTAAAAAGAAATAATTTTATAAAATATTCATCTTAACACCCTCCCCCCTCCAATCTAAATAAATAGATAGATAAATAAATAAAAGGAAAGCCCAGAAGTCAAAGGAAAGAACTCCAGACCCACAGTCTGGAAGTGGTCACTGCCTGCCCTGGGCCAGCTGGACATTCCTGCCCTCCCCTTTGGGAGCACCCGTGCAGCCAGGAAAACACAAAGCTGGAGGAACAGTCCCGCTGCCAAGGCAGAGTGGAGCCTGGCATCGCCCTGCCAGGACCCCCAGGTCCTGCCCGAGCCCAGCACTGACCCTGCAGCCACAATCCCTGGGCTCACCCCGCTGCCAGCTCAGGGCACCCAGAGCCCAGCTCAGAGCTTTGGATTTAAAACAATCTTTTTATTTAGCAAAAAATGGTTTCCACTGTACCCTTCGTGTGTCCTCTTCCTAACGTGACAAACCCGGAGGAGATGAAATTGTGGAGATCGGGCCCTCCACTGCGATAAATATCCTTTCCATAGTGACCTGCCAGGGAAAAGGAAACAAAGACACCTTTAGTCAGCCTGTCTCTGTGGAAATGCATGCATTTATATATTTATATATGTGCTCCACAACCTCATACACACTGCACAACTCATGGCGCCCCGAGGGTGGCACAGAAAACGATACCTGCAGCAACATCAAAGCCTGAATTCTTTGCTGGCAAAGATTTATGAAGAAGAACGACTGCACATGTTGGAAATTGCCCAGGAACGAAGAGAACCTGAGAGGGGAAGCACCAAAGCGCCAAATCAAACAGCCCAATCCTCAGGAAATTGGCCCATCCCTGGCTCAAATCCCCATGTTTGCTCTCCCAAGGGCCTGGTCTCACTCAGACCTTGCAGATGAAAGAGGTAAAGGAAATCAGAAGAGATTCCAGCCAGACCCCTGGGAGCACCATGGTGGCAGGGATTTTGTCCCTGCTGGTGCTGATGTCACCCCGTCCAGGCTGGTCCCACGTCCCCAGGAACAGCAGGACAGCAAACTTGGACCTTAGCTTTGATTTGCTCTGCTCCGTGCATGGCATCCCTGGATAGTTCCTCAAGTGCAACAGTCTCCTCAAAAACCTTCCTCAGAGCTTTCTCAGTCCCTGACAACAGGGTAGGTTCGAGACACCCAGCTTTTTAATATTTTAATACATTAATAAAGGAAAAAAAAAAAAGCATCCTGCCTCCCTGTTACCATGCAAAGCTCTGAAATGAGGACACAGATGATTTTTCAGATACTCTTTATCTTCTCCTCCCTTTTTCATGTTGTTAATTTTTCTGTTCCTATTATTTCAGGAAGAGGCAGAGATAAGATAGGTGCAGGGGGAGGGAAGGGGGGTGGCCTCGGGGGCTGGGAATGCAGCTCAATCCCTGGGAAATTCCACTTTTCCCTGATTTCCCTTGCTGTGCCGGCAGATGGTCCTGGCTGGAGCAGAGCTGGGGCAGGCAGCTGTGGGCAGGACCAGGAGAGCATCCAGGGTCAGGTGGGAACAGCCCTGTCCTGCCTGGCCCACGCTGGTCTCACAGCCCTTCTCTGTTTTGCAAGGACTGACCCCAAAAGCTGCTTGTTCCCACCCAGTTTCAGGCTCTCTGGCAACCCCGTGTGAATTAAGAGAGGCTTTGGATCCTTCCCTCTTCCCTTGCAGCCAGGCACTGTCCCCAGTGCCCCCGCAGCAGGAGCTGCTGGGTAACAACCCGAGGCCAGCACCCACCTGCCCCCAAGGTCCCAAATGTCACAGAATCCCAGGATGGCTTGGGTTGGGACATTAAAGCCCACCCAGTGCCACCCCTGCCATGGCAGGGACACCTCCCACTGTCCAGGCTGGCCTTGGGCACTGCCAGGGATCCAGGGGCAGCCCCAGCTGCTCTGGGCACCTGTGCCAGGGCCTGCCCACCCTCACAGGGAACAATTCCTTCCCAGTATCCCATCCAGCCCTGCCCTGTGCCAGTCTGAAGCCATTCCCTGTATCCTGTCCCCCCAGCCCTTGTCAATTCTCTCTCTGCTTCCTGCAGCTCCTTCAGGTCCTGCAAGGCCACCCTGAGGTCACCCCAGAGCTTCTCCTCTGCAGGTGAACAATGCCAGCTGTGCCAGCCTTTTCTCCCAGCAGAGCTGCTCCAGCCTCTGCTCACCCTGGAGCCTCCTCTGGGCTCTCCCCAGCAGCTCCAGGTGCTGCTGTGCTGGGGCAGCTCCAGGTGGGGTCTCACCTGAGCCTACTGACCCCCAGTGGGTCTGAGCAGGCTCCAGCCCCATCCCCAGCAGGTGCCAGGCCAGGAGAGGCTGGCACAGGCTCTGCCAGCCCTGGGATGGTGCTGGAGAGCCTCGGAGGAGCTCCCAGGGCAGGCAGGAGGTGCTGACACTCCTGACAAATGTTTATTCCCACCTAATGGAGAAACCATCCCACTCCTTCCCCTCACAGGTTTGTTCCGGTCAAGGTCAGCCAAGCGCTCCCTGGAAACGTCACCAAACACACACAAGGTGTTCCCACAGCTTTGGGAGTGCTGGCAGCTCCCACTTTCCCTCTCACAGCTGTGGCAGTGCGAGGTGGTGGCAAAAAGCTCCAAGAGAGGAGGCATCCCCTAGAAATTCCCTGAGAAGAGCATCCAGAAAAAAAAGAAAGGATTTTCTGCTTCCATGACAAACATCATGGGTTCTCTCTCTTTTCTTCCTCCCTTCCTCCTGCAAGTTCTGGCTTCTGGATTCCTGGGAAAGGAGGCAGAGCTCTGGGTGCCTGGAATTGATGCCTTGTTACGATTATTTGTGCTCCATGGGATGTTTGTGCTGGTCTGAGGAGCCTCCAGAGATGCTCTGGGGCTGCAATGCCCAACTGGATTTCCTTTTCTCTATCACTCTTCTGAAATTCGCTGCACCTTTGCTTTCCAATGAGCCAAGTTTTGCTCCTGTCCCAGGAATTTCTGTGCTCTCAGGGCCAGCCACTCCGGCAGATGCCACTCGAGCAGTGCTTTAAACCAGGAGGAAAGGGCCACACAAACATTGCTGCTACCTCCAGCTGAAATCTTTTTTACAGCCTTTTACAGGTCCCTTCGGAGAATCTGCTTAAGACAGATCAAGAAGGGGAGGTTTATAAAAAAGCAAACATTTACTGGCAGATTGAGGATTGTTCATCAGCCATTTTCTCTCTGAACCTTGCTCTGCCCCTGCTTATGGAACATTGTAGTTCAATTAAAACATCCCTGTGATAACGAGCCATTAGCATTTGAGCAGGAGTTACATTTTCCCAGGAGAAACTCAAATTTGCAGACTTCAAGCAGCACAACTTTTCCCTTTCCACGGATATATTGCAGGATGCTACGTTTGCTTTTTGGTTTGGTTTTTTTTTTTAAATTCCTGCTCGCTTGTGATCATTTCTTTCAGCCTTGCAAAATTCTGGGAGAATTCTGGGAATGGTTTTTCCTTTCAGAGGGGCCTGGGGGCTGCTCTGAGAGGCTGGGCTCCATGTGCCCCTGTGAGCCCCTGGACTCAGCACTCGCTGCCCGGCTTTGGGACTGGGGCAGAGCTGTGGCACCAAAGCAAAGGAAGATCAACACTTACACAACTCCAAATTCCCAGCAGAGACTGAAACAGGGTGGAATTTCTCTTCTTTCCCCCCCTCCCCTCTGGTTACAAGAGAGCAGAGTGCTCTGCCTGCCACACAATAAAGGCAAATTCTCCAGGGCACGGAGCTCGGAGGGAACATTTCATTACAAAGGCATCCTACAGAACACACATATGGAACAACCTCGGCCACAAACTGCAATTACAACCCCAGCTCTGCTTTAACAGAATTATTAGAGCTGAACTAAAATGCTGTTATCCACCTCTTGGAAATGTTATTACAGGGCACAGATTACATCACCCCGAGAAGGGCAGACAGGGACTGGCGTGGACAGACTTTTGCAAGATGCACAGAGATCTGACCTCAGCCTCCTCACAAACTGCCTCGGGAAAGAACCCTGCACCCAGGGAGGAGCCCTGGCATCCAGCTCCTCAGCACGGACATTGTCAGACAGATCTCTGCAGGAGAAGAAAAAATCCTTTCATTTCTGGGGGGTGGTTGGAGGATCCACAGCCTCCCTGCTTCTGGTGCTGCTCATTTCTGCTGGAGTGGTCCTCTTGGAGGTGTTTTACACAGAAAGCAGCCCCAGACCAAGGACACGAGCTGCCAAAAGGGCTGGGAGGTGTTTGCAGAGTGCTCTGCACCATCCCCTGTCCTGACACTCACATTGGGAGCATCTTGGATGCGAGGCAGGCTCAGCTCCAGACCCAAACCCATGAATTCCTGCCCCCAGAGGTGTCCAGGGCAGCCAGAGACCCCACCCACGCCAGTTTGGGGAATTTGTGGGAGTCAGACATGGCTACAAGTCTGAAGGAAGTGTTTGCAGCCACATCAGGCACCTGGGGAGCTTCTCTTGGGGTGCAAATTAACAGTGAGAAGGGACATCCCAGGGATGCCACTGAGACACCAAATGTCCCCATTTTCCTCCTCCCAACCACCCAAAAAGCAGGAGCCAGCTGGCACCTCTGACACTAGTCACAAACAGCTCAGTGAGGGCTCCACCACTGAGTTTTGCCTGTTTAACACCATCCTTCTGGCACTGCTGCCTGTCCAGGACACAAAAATGTGCACAAAAAAGCAACTGGAAGGAGTTCAGTGGTACTTGGGGTGAGCTGCCAGCGTTGCACAGCCGGACATGAACGGGATGTATTCCAAATCAGTGCAGGGAATATCAGGTTTTTCCGTGTCCTACAGATATTCTCTAGCTTAAATCACACTGGGTGGGCTACGGAGAGCCATGCTGCCTGTCCAAGGAATCACAGAATCACAGGAATATTAAGGTTGAAGATCTCTGAGATCACCAAGTCCAACCAAACCATGGCCTCAGGTGCCACATCTGTGGTTTTGAACCTGTTTTGGGCTTTACAATCCTTTTCACTGTCCCTATTACCCAGTCTGGACTTCCCCTGGCACAACTCGATGTCTTTTCCTCTTGTCCTGCTCCTCCCTGGGAGCAGAGCCCCCCTGGCTGCACCCTCCTCTCAGGGGGTTTGGAGAGCAGCAAATGTGACAGCCCGCCCATAATTTCACCCTCTTTCAAAAGAATTTCTTCCTTTCTGTCCCTTTTCCTCCTGCCAGGCCTTTGGAACGTCCTTCCCTGCTTCATCCCAGGGTTTGGGATGTTCCTGCAGGAGCACAGGGCCAGAGCTGTGCCCCAGGGCTGGGTGGGCTCCCCAAGCACACAGAAAACACGGGAACAGCTCAGGCCAGCATCAGGGAATTTGGGTTCAGAACACAACAGGAGGATCTTTCCAGCTGGAAAATTGAGAGCTCCTTACTTTTGCTTTTGATTAATTCCACTGTGACTCCTGCATTATCAGCCTTCGGGGGGGATTTGCATCACTTCCTCCACCCTTCCCTGCAACCAGGCCAGGTAAAAGCTCCCTGCTAACAACCAAATCCTGCAGCTTTCAAGTCAAATCACTGGCCAGGAGCTGGGCTCCGTGGAAAATGAGGCGTCCTGGAAGACTTCCCGAGACAAGAACGGGGAGCAGTTCCCTGGCAGGGGGTTTGGAGCAGTCCAGAACGCGCAGCCCTGCCAAAAAACTGCCCACTTAGAGCCCAGCAGAGCCAGCCAAACCCCGAGCACTGAGCTGCACGAGGCTCCTGGATCTGCCTGGCACTGGAGGAGCTGGAGAAGGTGAAGCTCAAAGCTGGGCTGGCTCCAGTGGCCCAGGGAACATCTCCTTTGTTAATTGTTTACTCCGTTAACTACAGCAGCTGTCCTTGACTTTGAAACCTCCTGCGAGCTGGGACTGGCTGGAAGAGGCTTCAGCAAATGGCACTTTTAGGTTCTGCTAACTTTAAAAAATGACTCTGTGAAAGCAAAACCCAAGAGTGCAGCGCTCGAGGGTCTCGGCAGCAACGTGGGATGACAGAAATGCAGCCATGAGCTCATGCTCTGCTCAGATAAAAGCACTTTCAAAAAGAGAGGATTAAATGGATGAGAAAATAAATCACAGCCCCTCTCCAGCTCTCCACAAGCACGTTCTGGGCAGCACAAAACCCACTGAAGGACTGGAACAGCCCTGCTGCCATGGGCTGCTTCTCCTCCGCAGGGACACAGGCGTGGCTTGGAGCTCTGATGGTCCCCAAAGAGCAAAACCTTAAAGCCACTACAGCCTCTAAAGCCACTACAGCCACTAAAGTCACCCCTCTGCTCTGCAGCACAGCAGGAGGAAGGGGCCCTGTGGATGTTTGCCCTTCACAGAATCCCAGGATGATCTGGGTTGGAAGAGAGCTTAAAGCCCACCCAGTGCCACCCCTGCCATGGCAGGGACACCTCCCACTGTCCCAGGCTGCTCCAAGCCCTGTCCAGCCTGGCCTTGGCACTGCCAGGGATCCAGGGGCAGCCCCAGCTGCTCTGGGCACCTGTGCCAGGGCCTGCCCACCCTCCCAGGAAGGAATCTTTTCCTTACATCTGCTCCAATCCTGCTTTCTGCCAGACCCTTTAGAGCTGCCAGAGTCATCCAAAATTTGCAGGGACAGGACAGGGAGTCGTTCCCAGAGCACACTGAAGGAATTTGCTGGCCCAGCCTCTGTTTTAATGAGACTCAGCACCAGCAGCTCCCCGTGTCCTGCTTTGGGATGAATCCCAGGAGTGGCTTCAGCAGGGGCTGCTCCAGGCCCGGTCCCCTCCCCGTGCTGTGTCCCTGAACACTTTGTACCCCTGGAACTGAGAAGCTGCTCAGGGGCTGAGGAGCACCAGAGCCAGTCAAGCTGTGCTGCTTCTGCTGGAATCTCATTTAGAGAGGGCCTGATATTCCCCTCCTAATTAATTTGTTCTGTTCGTCTGCGACCGAACTGGCTTTTGTTCTTCGGGAGCTCCTCAAAAATTAGCTGCAATACCTGATGGAATTTAATTATATAGGCTAAGGAAAGTGATTAAGGGCAAAGGGAGAGCTGATCACACCTCCCAGGCTTCAAGGGTATCAGCAGAAGGGAGGTAGAACCTGCTCTTCTCAGGTGGAGGGAGAATGTTGAGGAGTAACTGTCCCAGAAGGGATTTAAGGCTGGAGATAAATATTCCCTGATATCAGAACGCCTTTGGAGGGGCAGCTGTGCATGGCTAAAGCTGCCCAGACCTGCCTCAGACACCATTCTATGGAAATCAGGTCCACACATCACCCCTGGCCCTGCGTGGCAGCCCTGGAACCTCTGGTGCTCTCCAATCCCCTCGGGAGATGAATGGTCCATAAGGGAGACCAGGCTGCCAGGGGAGCATCCCCCACGAGAACTCAGGGGCTCTTGCTGCTGATCTCTGCCAGGATTGATCCAGAGCCTGGGACCACACATCCCAGCTCTCAGTGGGACAGCTGAGCTACCCAGGCTGCTGAACATGAGGGGGATTCAGGAACTGGGGGCTCTTGGGCCAAACTTGACAGGAATTCCGTAAAACTGCACAATTCCCTGACAAACATGAGGGGGAATCAGGAACTGGGGGTTCTTGGGCCAAACTTCAACAGGAATTCTGTAAAACTGCACAAATCCCTGCAGTGTCTCTGCCTGTGCTTCAGTCTGAGAACTGGGAAATGGTGATAACACTGATTTTCTCAGCTGGGCCTTGGGAGCCTTCTTATAAATATTTATGTAGTGCTCTGTTTATAATTGTGAGTAAATAAATGGGTGTATGGAATTCACAGTCCAAGGATGCAAGTTGCTCTGTTTCACACCCTCAAACGGAGTCATTCATGGTTTTTGCTTTCCTCTGGAAGCAAAGGATTGGGGAATAACAACTTCAAAACCTCCCATTTCAAAGGGAACCACAATCAGGAGAGAAAAGCCCGGACTTAAGGGGCAAATCCTGCTGACGTCAGGAAAGACAGGAAAAAGGTCTTGTCAGTATTTCCTGTGCCTGAATATGGTGCCTGTTGAAGTTTATAAAGTGATGAAGTGTCCAGATCCTTTCTTAAATCATTTTGAGAGGGGATTTCACACTCAGAGACTCGGCATCTTTTGGGATCTTGCCCGCTCATTCTCCTGTGACACCTGTAGGGGGTTTTGGGGACCTTCTGGGAACCCTCCTGGTTGTTTTTCTGCATCTCCCTGCTCTCTTTGTCCTGAGCAGCAGTTTTCCATGGCCCTTGCGCCCAACTCAGGAGCCAGACAAAAATTCCCATTCCCAGTGAGCCCATCGGGTGATGGCAGAGGAGCTGAAAATGGACAATCATTAAGTTCCCTTCCAAGCCAGCCATTCCAGGATTCCACGACCCTTTTCCTGGACGCCTGTCCCAGCAGTCAGGCCGCGGTGGCCAGAGCTGGCCATGCCCTGCAGCTGCTCCTGTCACTGTCTGCACCTCTGGTCACACCCCGCCAGCCCAGCAGTGACTGCTCCAGGTAACTTCTGTCCCCCACAGGGTCCCACCACCCTGTCCTCCACCTGAAGGTGCAGCTGGGGAAAAAAAAAGTGTGACATTACCATGGGAATGCTTCCCTGCCCATGCTGTCAGGAGGTGGCAAGGAGCTAAATCGCACCAGACAGCCACTGATGGATGGTGGCACCCAAAATTAACCAGAGGGATATTTATATTTTCCCTGCCAAAGCCTTGGAATGAGTCCCTCTGTGTTTGGCAGCACTCCCCCAGAGCTGCTGAGGGCTGAGGCAGATGCCTGCAGAAAGGGAGTGCTGGCTTTGTTTACGAGGGAGTTACTCTCACAGGGAGGAACTCAGCCAGCTGCTTTCGTCTTAAAGGTGACACCTTTATTTTCGTGCCTCTCTTGAGTGGAAGGGAGCTCAGCCTTGGCCCTTTCTGCAGGCGTCTTTGCTGTGGGGCAATTGCATTTGTCTGAGCCATGGAATTGTAGAATCATGGTATCGTGGAATTGTGGAATCGTAGAATTACAGAATCATGGAATCACAGAATCATGAAATCATGGAATCATGGAGTCATGGAATCATAGAATCATAGAAATATGGAATTGTAGAATCATAAAATCATGGAGTCACAGAATCATGGAATGGTTTGAGTTGGAAGGGACCTTAAAGCCCATCCCATCCCACCCCTGCCATGGCAGGGACACCTCCCACTGTCCCAGGCTGCACCAACCTGGCCTTGGGCACTGCCAGGGATCCAGGGGCAGCCCCAGCTGCTCTGGGCACCTGTGCCAGGGCCTGGCCACCTTGCCAGGGAACAATTCCTTCCTAACTGGGTGTCCTGGCAGGGATGTGACAGGTGTGTCACATCCTGGCCCTTGTCAGCCAGGCTGGGACGTGCCACTGCCACGCCTGAGCAGTTCCTTGCATTCAGCCCATTCCCTGGGAGTGAGGGTTGGAATTGGTCCTCTCCTGCTGCTCCAAACACGAGCTGAACTTGCTCAGCCACTGGAAACGAGAGTGGTACAACCCCTGAGTCTGCAGCTCTGGGAGATCCTCTCCCCAGCTGTGATGGGCAGCACAAACCACACACAGAGCTGGGACACAACCTGCAGGACCTGTGCCCCCATGGGCAGGGCAAAGCTGTGTCCAGCTGTCCCTCAGACCGGCCCTCACTGGACAAAGCTGTGTCCAGCCAACCTCAGACCAGCCCTCAGTGGACAAAGCTATGTCCAGCTGTCCCTCAGACCAGCCCTCAGTGGACAAAGCTATGTCCAGCTGCCCTCCAGGGCTGCTTTTGCTCCCCTCCCTGGCAGTCAGCAAAGAGCCTCCAGGGCAGCCACCAGGCCACCTTGCTTTTTGGACTATTTTCTATTTGGCTGGATTGCTAATGCCAGAGTAATTACTTAGGAAAATTCCTTAATCAAAATCACATTTGTGGAGGTAACGAGCAAATAGGTCAAGGAGAGCAACGTGCCTTAGGAGCAGGAGCTGCTTCCCTGAGCATCTGCAGAGCTGGTGCCCTGCAGGGGCCGGGGCTGTGCTCCAGGGCCTGTTTGCAGTGCAGAGTGGCCTTGTCCTGGGCAGGATTCACATCCCCAAAGGCAACATCTGGACTTTGTCCCGTGTCTCTGCCCACCCTGAGCTGAGCCAGCACCCCCTAGTGAGGCACCCTCAGTGGTGCCAAGGTGACAGGAGTCACCCTGTGGGCGCCGCTGCTGTCCCCAAACCGGATGCAGCGTGCCCAGGGTGTGAGCTTGGCCGCAGCAGCGCAGCAGTGCCACCGTGCCCTGAGCCTGTCACACGGCAGGCTGGCACTGGACACCCCGGGCCACGCTGGAGGGGTGGGGTGGGGCACCTGGGAGGGCAGGTGGAGGGTCAGTGCTGTGCCACCTCCTGCCCTGTGGCCAGGGGTGCCCTCAGGAGCAGGGCAGAGGAGCTGCTGCTAATTGCACGTGCCCCAGCAAAGCCCTGATGGAAGAGGGCAGTGCAATTAAACCTCATAAACAATTCAGGAGCGTAAATCAGGAGCGGGCTGGCAGCAGCCAGTGAAACATTAATGGCCTGACAGCTGCTCCAAGGTAAATATTTCATCAGCTGCACCAAGTACCACTCTGACAATTATGTTAGAGTGATGTTCACAGGTGTCACCTGCCACCGAACACAGGGCTGGCAGCACGTCTGTGCCAGCAGGGCGAATCCCCCTGGAGTGACCAGGGCCTGTCAGCTCCTGGAGGGTGAGCCTGGACACTCGAGGAGGTGTGAGAGCAGCACCACAGCCCACAGGTGAGAGCAGGAGCTCAAGCAGCAGAATTTGCACTTGTGGGAAGAGTTCAGCACTCCCCAGCCTGCCAGAGCCTAACTGAGCATCAGGGCAGCAAAGCAGCTCCCCAGGGGAGGTTGGATTGATGACCTTGGAGGACTTTTCTGACCTTAATGATTCTATGATTCATACTGAACTCAAGCCCAAGCATGGCAGGACCAAATGTCTCAAGATCTTTGGGTTCTCCCACAGAGAAGGAACCAGAACCTTTGTCCTTCTGGCTGAACTGCACAGCTTGAAAGGAGGAGGGTCCTGATGGTTTTTTCAGTTCTCACTCCCCCAGATCACCACTGGTCACTGGCACTGCTGCCCATGCCTTGTCCTGCCTGCCCTCCCCAGCCATGGGCACACAGAGCTCCTTTGCTTTTGAGCCAGTCCAGATCTTACGGCCTGGGAATGACCCAGATCCAGCCCCTGCCAGCTCCCCTGGGCAAAGTCCACCAGTTGTGTGCCAGGACGGGCATGCTGGGGCTGCTCCTCAGGGCTGCTGGCACTGTCCTGGTCACTGCCAGCCTCCTGAGGGACAGGGTGACCTCACAGATGTGGAGTGACAGCCACGGTGCTACACAAACGTTCCGCAGCAACTCAACTGCTCCAGCCCCCGCTCCAGCTCTCCATTCCCTTCCACCAGCACTGCTCAGATCCCACACTGAGCCCCACCTGAATCCTTTGATGGACAAACCCACTCAGCATCCTGTAGGCAAGAGGAGAGCTGAGGGGAGTCACCCACCCCCCCTGGTGCTGCCCGGGGTGCCCAGGTGGGGTTGTTGGGGTGTCCATGCAGGGTCAGGGGCTGGACCCATGACCCCTGTGGTTCCAGCTCAGGAGATTCTCTGGTTCCATGCATTCCTGCAGATTTAATATTTATCTCAGTGCTTTTGGGAGGGGCCTCTCTGAGCCCTGGGGCAGCGCTTGGGAGTGGCAGGGATGGAACATCTGTGGGGGGTTCTTTTAGAGAGCAGCTCTTATCCACAGAAGCGATTTAACAGCAGAGATAGAGGTGTTGGCACAGCTGACAAACCAGGGACAGATTTGGGGAGAGAGCTGCAAAAGGCCAGCCACATATTTCAGAATTATTTTCCTGAGGAGGATTTGATGAGATGTGAACTTCATTATTTGCTAATGTTGCAGCACAGAGCCTTGTCCAAAGCCCAGGAGAGTCAGAAGGAATCTTTCCATTAACTTCGCTGATTGGAAGCGAGATTGTGACAGATGTACTCCCTTTCCCTTCCTCCTCAAATATTTTAAATCAAACAGCACGAGCGGTTGGATGTGTCCTTTTTTGGAGGAGGGCATCGTTCCTTCTGAGGGCTGCCCACAGAAATAACCCCTTCAGGTGCCCATAACAGGTCAGATGGTCTGAGGTATTAAAGCTTCAGGGAAGGGGAAGTGAGGCAAGAACCACTCAATTCCCCATGTGGCTGAAGGGCCAGAAGGAAACAGGGCCTGCACCAAGGACAAAAGCTGTTTGCAGACAACAATAAAATCATCTTCAGCATGAGCCAAACCTTCCTGCAGTGTGTCAGCTTAGAGGAAACCTCCTCTGAAAGCCTCCAGAAAATATCCTTAGCATGTTCCAGAAGGAGGGAGTGCCCTGGAGGTAGGGGCTGTGGAGAAGCTGCCTCAGGTAGAGAAATCTGCTGCAAGAAAGGGGAAGGCAAAGTCTTGACCTCAGCTCTTTGCTCAAGGGAGAGCCAGGGAGAGGCACTGGCTGAGCCCTGTGGGGTGTGGATGCTAAACCAGAGCCTCACCAGTCGGGTTTTCAGAGGCTCCAGCAGTGTCTTGTGCTGGTAAACGTCCCCACTGCCCCAGGCCAAGGCCTGTGGGAGCTCCACACCTGAGGCCAGGTGAGGGACTCGTCACACACCCAAGGGCTGCCTCACTGGAGTTCAGCCAGGCCACCTGTCCAGCATCACCTGCACTGTCACCCCTCTGGAAGCCGAGCTGGTTTTCCATGGCAAGGGTCACTGAGAGCCCTACAGAGCCCGTGGCCACTGCTCTCGTGAGGGCTGTGGCCAGTGGGCACCTCTGGAGTTCACTGCTCCAGGTGACGATGCCAAGGATAAAGCAGAGAACCTTTGTTCCAGTGCATTTTTGTGCAGTTTAAAGTGAAAAACAACAACTCAGCTGGGAGCTAAAGGAAGCTGATAGTGATGGAAGCAGAGCATAGATTGAGTTGCAATATCTGGGCAGGGGTCCAGCAAGAGGGGAGGGGAAGTTTACTGATTCTGGCACGCTCTTAATGGAGCTTTGCTTCCAGCTCCTCACCTCTGTTTACACTTCCATGGAGTGTGATAGGATCAGCAATCAGGAACCAGGAGAGGCTCAACACACAGAATGTGCTTATAAAGATTTCATTCTTCACAGTGTCAAAAAGCAACTTTCTGGAGGCCAATTTAATTGTTGTCAATACCAGTTGCAAATTGGCCTTAGCATTTTAAATTGATGTTTTCTGTAAACTGCTCTGATTAATGGAAGAAAAAGATTGTGTTTCTGCCTTTCTTCTGAAGATCTAATGGAGGTAACAAACAATAATTGATCTGGCAAGACATGGAGAGGCAAACAGGGAGACTCAAACCTGCTACAGAAATGATTTTATCTGTCCACAGCTACAGAATGGCACAGCTGCTTAGACAGTGGGCTTGGTGGGGTTTGCTCCCTTTATGGTCCAAAATTGTCCCCATTTCTGCCTCTGTGTGCTTTGAGAACAGCACTTCCTGCCATTCCCAATCCTACTGTGCAGATCCTGGAACTGGGAAATTAACCAAATGTATGGGGCTGGACCTCCTACACACACAGAGCCCCTATCCTCCCCAGCTCCATCCCATTCCATGCTCCTTGTCCATGTCCTGTGACTCCTGCATCCATCATCATCCATCCATCATCATCCATCCATCATCCATCCATCCATCATCCATCCATCATCCATCCATCATCCATCCATCCATCATCCATCCATCATCCATCCATCCATCATCCATCCATCATCCATCCATCCATCATCATCCATCCATCCATCCATCCATCCATCCATCCATCCATCCATCCATCCATCCATCCATCCATCCATCCATCCATCCATCCATCCATCCATCCATCCATCCATCCATCCATCCATCCATCCATCCATCCATCCATCCATCCATCCATCCATCCATCCATCCATCCATCCATCCATCCATCCATCCATCCATCCATCCATCCATCCATCCATCCATCCATCCATCCATCCATCCATCCATCCATCCATCCATCCATCCATCCATCCATCCATCCATCCATCCATCCATCCATCCATCCATCCATCCATCCATCCATCCATCCATCCATCCATCCATCCATCCATCCATCCATCCATCCATCCATCCATCCATCCATCCATCCATCCATCCATCCATCCATCCATCCATCCATCCATCCATCCATCCATCCATCCATCCATCCATCCATCCATCCATCCATCCATCCATCCATCCATCCATCCATCCATCCATCCATCCATCCATCCATCCATCCATCCATCCATCCATCCATCCATCCATCCATCCATCCATCCATCCATCCATCCATCCATCCATCCCACTTCCCAGGATCCCATTATCCCATCAGCCCCAGGATTGGCTCTTAAACCCAACAGTTGTCACAAATACCAGGCAGACAGTGGTAGGATGAGGGGAAATGGTTTTAAACTAAAAGAGGACAGATTCCGACTGAATATCAGGGTGAAATTCCTCCCTGGCAGGGAGGGCAGGCCCTGGCACAGGTGCCCAGAGCAGCTGGGGCTGCCCCTGGATCCCTGGCAGTGCCCAAGGCCAGGCTGGACAGGGCTTGGTGCAGCCTGGGACAGTGGGAGGTGTCCCTGCCATGGCAGGGGTGGCACTGGGTGGGATTCAAGTCCCTTCCCAAACAGGCCATTCTGGGATGCTGCAGTGCCAGAACCTGGCTCTGGAATCAGGCCTGGTGCTCCCAGTGGAGTGCAGGGGGGGCTGGGAGCTGCTGTGGAGCAATTTCAGCATCACTCAGAGTGTCCCCAGAGCTCCAGTCCCTCCAAGATGTTGGGTACAGCCTGCAGAGGATTCCCTGACTTTTTCCACATCAATGCCTCTTCTCCACTGGAGCACTGTGCCAGAAAATCCTGCTTCAGTGCACTTCCACATTACCCCTGTGTTTTGGTGTGGAGTTCTCAGCAGGCCAAGCTGCACGGGGAGGTTTTGTTTCAGAGTAAATCTAGTAAAATCGGTTTAGCCCTTCCTCACAACTTCCATTAGACAGGCTTAAATAAATAAATAAATAAATAAATAAATAAATCTGTTACCATAGTAACCCCCAGTTTCCAGATATCTCCTGGCTGATAAGCACCACGCTGGCCTTGTGGCTCTGGGCCTGCCCTCTGCCCAAGGAATGCTAAATTCCACCAAAACTCTGGGAGCACCTGGTGCTGGTCCCGTGGCTCTGGGTGCTGCCGCTGCGGCGTGGCTGTGTGGGTCCTGCGAGTGTCATCATCCTCCCTGTGTGTACACACTCACACCCTCCACCTCCTCCTTTGTTTCCCCACAACAGCCAGACTTCCTGATTTATTTTTTCAATCTTTTTCTTTTTTTTTTTTTTTTTTCCCCCCCCAGATTTGCCACTTGTTAGCTGCTTTAACACACAAACCCCTGACAACAGTCACGGGGGATATTTGGGCGTGAGACGCAAGAAATTACTGCAAGTGTTGCTGCTTTTCAGCCCCCACCAAGTTCACTGGCAAATAAATTTGCACTGAGGATATTCTGTTGTCTCCTGTGCCTTGTTAGTGGGGCAGAGTTTTCCCAGAGGTTCTTTTACACAGATTACCCTAAAACTTTCCAGCTCAGTAAAAGGCTCAGGAGAGCAGAATATCCAATATCCAGAGGCAGCAGCCGGCGTGGCCCCGGTGTGGCTGAGGGAAGGAGGAGGCTCTGGGACCACAGGCTGTGCCCCTGGGCAGCCAAACCTCTCTCAACCGAATATCCCCCAGCCTCTGGCAGCCGTGGAGGGGGGAGGTTGGATGTCCAAAGCAACAAGGTTAAGAAAAGACAAGCAAAGAAATATTTTTAGCAGTTAAACAGATCCAGGTAAATCATAAAATGATTCCATTTGGAACCAGGGCAATTAAGCAGTTTGCATTCCAGCTCCTTCTCTCCTTCTCCTGGCTTTCCAACCCCTCCTCCTGTGGTTCTGGGTTCTGGAGCTGGTTGGGACAACAGTCCCAACTTCCCAGTGAACACTGGAAGCTGTTTTCCAGCTCTGGCTGGCCGAGGATTGAAGGAGATTCAGGAGGAGCATCAGCTGGTGTGCAAGGTGAGGATCCTAAATCCTCCACCCCACAGAACAGAGCAGCTGGTGTACTCTCAGCTCCCCCATCCCAGCAGCATCCAGCTCTCCCCACCCTGCTGGACACATCCTCCCTCCTTGGCAATGATATTTCAGGTGCCAGGACAATGAGTAACTCTTCCCCTCGAAATGTTCTGAGGCAGAAACTCTGACATTTTCGGGTGGCTCAGAAAATGCATATTAACCCTTTTGGGATTTTTCCTGGGAGGGAAGCCACTGGGGCTTTCCATAACATGGGATGTGCTGGCAGGAAGAGCAGATGGAGTGGCTCTGACTTGCCTCAGCTCCTACAAATCCTCAAGGTTTCAAAGCTGGTCCTGTTCTTTTCTTTTCAAATGTCAGGGAACGGCAAGAGGAGTAGGGAGAAAAAGCAAAGCCCCGTTCCTGGAACACACTGAGTGTTTTCCAAGTGGTTTCCTTAATTCTTCACCCACCTGCACCTTAAGTAGTTTCTCACAACAAAGCGCAGGGGCTGGAAAACGACCGGGGGATCGTTTTACACCTGCTTTGTATTCCCCTGAACAGCTGTAAATGACAACACAAACTGCGAGCAGCAGGGACTGGAACGCCTTCCACACACATCCCTGCACTGATCCTCGGCAAATTAATTCAAATAGTTGCTGGGGATTTGGGGGAGAAGCTCGCTAATTCCGTGAATGGAGAAAGGGAGCAGTTTGAAGAGAGCCCGGCTGATTTGGGGGAAGGGAGAGAGGGGAAAGGGGAAGGATGGGTGAGGGGAAGGCATTGATAACCTGGAGGGACTCTGGATGCTTTGGGAAAGGCACTGATAACCTGGAATGAACCTGGATCACCTGGGCTTTAGGGAAAAGGATTAATAACCTGGAGGGAACCTCGATCCCCTGGGCTTTAGGAAAGGCATTGATAACCAGAGGGAATCTGGATCCCCTGGGCTTTGGGGGAAAGGATTGATAACCTGGAGGGAACCTGGATCCCCTGGGCTTTAGGAAAAGGGCCAGAGCCCTGCTGAGCCCGTGGGGAGCAGGGCCAGGGGCAGAGCCCCTTCCCGATGTGGTGCCCAGGGTGGAATTGCTCCCCACGCTGCTCTGGGTTTGGCTGGAGATGTTTGCCACAATTTCCATGAAGATTAAAGGCCTCTCCTGCATTTGTTCACATTCAGAACAAGCTCGGAATGTGCCTCTGGGTGCGAGGCACTGCTGAAAGCAGCACTTTGAATGCATCCATCTCTGGAACACCCTGACTCAAACGGCTTATTAAAAGCCTTCCCCAGATAGATCAGGCTAATCAGAGCACCAGCCCGTGCTGTTTGCTGCATTCCAAGTGGTGATCCTGGCAATGAGCTCTTCTCCACACCTGCAGGTCCCCGCTGTCCCCAGCACAGGTGAAGAGCAGAAGGGTTTAACAGCAGGAAAAGCCCCCCTGTGGTCAGCCCTTCCCTGGCACCTCTGGAGCTGGATCCAGACCAGCATCCCCTTGGAGAGGCAACTGGATATTCTGAGAATCAAGAGGCCAACTGAATATAAATCTAGGCCAGAGTCTTTCTTCCTCCAAAAAAAGTCTTGTCATTGCTCCCCCAGCCCCCTGCTCCTGGAGGAGGTCAGAGGTACCAGGATTCCAGGCACAGATTTTACCCCCTGCCCCATGCTGGAGTAGGGGACATCTGGGGACCCTTCACTGCTGAAAGCATCTCACAGGGGTGACAGGGACATCCCTGTCCTGAACAGATTTGGCTTCCCACATCAGCCTGATGGTCCTGAATATCCCTTTTCTCCCAGGCTGGGATTGATACCAGGAGAGCTGTATGGATAAAATGTCAGTGTGGAAGAGCCAGGAGGAGACTGAGGATGAAAGAACATTTCAGACATGTGCTGTGCTGGAGGATCAGAGATTTGGACCAGCTGTGGGGCAGGATTTGAGTCCCCCTGATCCACAAGGACTTAGTAAACCCAGCACTTTGGCAGACCAGTGATTTACATCGGCCAAATGTTTCAGAGCCTTCCCTGAGGTCATCTGTGGTTTGTCCCTGGCTTGGAGAACACCCATGAGATGACCCTGCATGTCTGCCACCCCTCTGTTCCCAGAGCAAGCAGGAAACTCCCATGGGACCAGCTCTGTGCATCTTTCAGTGCTTTGCTTTGCCACACTTTGAGAAAAGCAAACCAACCCTTTGCATTTGAGTTCCAAGAGGCCTTCAAATATCTTTTCAGGCCAGAAATATTTCAAGTATTTTGAAAGCCAGCAGGCTTTCCAAAACATTCACAGGCTGGGAGAGCTGAGGGTGCTCAGCCTGGAGAGGAGAAGCTTCAGGGTGACACGAGTGTGGCCTTCCAGGACCTGAAGGGAGCTACAGGAAAGATGGAGAGAGGCTCTTTACAAGGGATGGAGTGACAGGACAAGGGGGAATGGTCTTGAGCTGAAAGAGGGTAGATTTAGAGGAGATATTTAAGGAAATAATTCCTCCCTGGGAGGGAGGGAAGCCCTGGCACAGGTGCCCAGAGCAACTGGGGTTGCTCCTGGATCCCTGGCAGTGCCCAAGGCCAGGCTGGACAGGGCTTGGAGCAGCCTGGGACAGTGGGAGGTGTCCCTGCCCTGGCAGGGGTGGCACTGGAGGTTTGTAAGATCCTTCCCAACCCAACCCAGTCTGGAATTCTGTGGGAGCAGCAGCTGGCAGAGGGAGATGGACTCCTCTCCACCCTGCCCTCAGCAGAACCTGCCCAGGCTGCTCTGCTGGGACTCTGCAGCCCCAGGCACAGCCCACCCCCATTTGTCACTGTCACCCACAGTCATCCTGTTCACTGACACCAAGCCAGCCTAATGGAAAAATGAAGCCAAGGTTTATTTAGCAAGACTTAGGGGCACCCTTCCAATTATAAGTTTGGAAACAAAAGTTCCAAGTCAAACAAACACAAAACTCAATCAGCCAGTGTGCAACGAGGACAATCCTCTCTGGCTGCTCAACCTCTCCTCCTCTGGGCTCCTCAGACAAGCCACAGCCACCAGACTTGCTGCTTCCCAAAGCAACCCTACAGCTGTGGGCTCCTTGAGCCAATTTGCAGCACCAGTGAGCAGTGCCTTGCCTGGATCCTGCTATTCCATATTACTGCCTCTTTTTTTCTCCAGCTGGCCCTATTTACTTCTATTTTTTTTCCCCTTTTCTTCCCCTTCTCCCCAAAAAACAAGCATTGGTGATTTTCTACTCCACACCAGGGCTGGCCAGATTTATTTTATTTAAGCTAGGACACATACTTGTTCCCCAAGTTTTACTTCTTCCCAACTGAAAGATTTTAGCATCCACTCTTACAATTTCCTAATCCCAACAATAACCTGAAGTTTAGCTCAGTGACTGAGTACAGAACCCACAGAGCATTGCCCTGCTAAATAAAACATTACAAGCAAACATTACAAGCAAACATTACCAGTTTTATGATCTCTCTAAGTGATCAGCTTTCTGTCTGCCGTGATCTATGAGGTGGTGGTGGCCACAGCTGAGCCAAGAACAAATTATTTTGGACGAGTTCTCCCTTCCCAGCTCTGGCAGGGGGTGCTGAGGGGTCAGCCCAGCTGGCTGCCCCAGGGAGGGAGGCTGTGCTGGGAGTGCTCTCCTTTGTGCCTGGCTTTGGGGAGATCTCCTTTTACTGGACTCCTGCCTGTTCCAGCAGGACTGTCTTGGCTTTTCCCCCTCACACAGCCCAGGCAAACATCACCCAAGCAGAGGCTGGGTCCCATTCACATCCTGCCTTTCCCTTCTGAGCCTCTTTGCCTTGTCCCAGCCCTCAGCAAGGACCAGCAGCTCCTGGCTGGGCGCTGTCACTGCAGTGTGGCGATTTGGTCACCGCTCTGTGCTCTGGTCCTCGCATCCTTCTGTGCCTCACTTCTGCACTAGGAAGTCCTAAAACACCTCTTGGAATCCTCAGCTCCCCACAGACAGCAGGCAGGGATTCTGCAGTCAGCAATTCCCTCCAAGCATTCCCATTTATCTTCTCTCAGATTTGCCAGTGCCTGAACACAACACCTAAGCCAGACTTCCAGCACCCAGCTGGTCCCTTCAGCTGCGAGCTGAGAACTCCTTCTGCACCTTCCTTCTGGATTTGTCTGCCCTGGCTGAGCAACATGAGCCAGTGGGAGGAGACAGAGTGCCTCCAGAAGGTGTTAATGGCATAGAATCCCAAGATTTTTGAGGCTGGAAAAAGCATCCAAGATGACTGAGTCCACCCTGTGCCTGATCCCCACCTCGTCCCCAGCCCAGAGCTCTGAGTGCCACCTCCAGGAATTCCTCGGACACCTCCAGGGATGGGCACTCCAAACCTCCCTGGGCAGTTCCAAGGCATGAGCACCCTTTCCATGGAGAAATTCCTGCTGCGGTCCACCCTGAGCTCCCCTGGCCCAGCCTGAGGCCGTTCCCTCTCCTCCTGTCCCTGTTCCTGGGAGCAGAGCCCGACCCCCCGGCTGTCCCCTCCTGGCAGGAGCTGGGCAGAGCCACAAGGGCCCTGAGCCTCCTCTGCTCCAGGCTGAGCCCCTTCCCAGCTCCCTCAGCCCTCAGGACTCATTCTCTGGATCCTTGTCACCCTAAGGGTGATTGTCCCTGGTCACTGGCCACAATCCCTCATTCCTCGTGTTTCCATCCTGGGGCAGAACCACAAATCCTTCCCAGAGCCACTTCCAAGCCTCAGATATGCAGAAGCACCTCCCTCTTCCACACAATTCACCTCAAGGCTGTTCTCCAGGCCAAGGTTTTATCTAACAGATCTAAATTTGCACACAAAATCACAGGGCTCCCATGTTTTGGGGTGAAAATGGGAAAGCAAAGGAATCCTCAGTTCTCAGGGAAAGTGTTCTGCTCCCTGAACAGCAGGGGAGGCTCCAGAGGACACTGTCACCTGGGCCTGTCTCCACAGGGTGAGGACATTGCACCAAAACCCTTCAGACAGTCACACACCAGCCCTGCCTCAGCCAAGGGCCCTTTCCCTCCTTCAGAACCTGCCCCAGCAGGGACCACCAGCAAAACACAGGGCAGGAAATGCCACCAGAACCTTCCACGTGCAGCTGAACAGCCTGTGAGGAGGCTGTGCCTGGAGCAGGGCACATCTTGGTGGAGCAGAGGCCCATATCCAGCCCAACAATGATGGAGAATCTGCCACACTCCACTGAACAAAGACAATTACCCATCCACGGAGCATTAAATAAATCAGAACAATGTCTGTAGCCAAGAGGCTGCAATCCCTGGGCCACTGGGGAAATCAAGGCAAAAAGAATACAATTTTTTTTTTTTTTTTCATGAAAAGAAGCTGAAAACAACACATCAGGTGCCCTAATTCCCAGGCCAGTGCTCTTGGAGCAGCTCTTTGACCTGCTGGGACGTCCTCTGGGTCCCCTCCTGCACTGTCACAGTGCATCCCTGTAGTTCACCTGCCTGAACAAGGCAGCCCCAGCCCTTTGGAATTGCCTGTCCTCAGCTGCTGGGTGCAGGGAGCCCGGCACTGCCTTACAGCTGATGTGTTTTGTAGGAAGCACACAGCCCAACGCCAGCTCCCGGATTCAGACCGCAGCGGTCGTGAATTTTTCAAACGCCTGGAGAGAGGAGCCGCTCTGCTCAGCAGAAAGCTGAAAGAATCATCACCACCGATCCCTGCACGCCTGCCCTGCCTGCCTGCCTCCTGAAGGCATTTGCCATCCTCATTTCAGGTTTGCAAAGCCTGCTGTGTAGGGGGTAAGGTACTTCTGAACACAGAACTGACACAGAAGCCGTTCATTGCTTATGTTACACCTCACCTCCGTAGTTCTAGGACTATCCTTTACACATTTAAGCATTATTTGATTGGTTACTTAGTTTCTTTCACTTGCTTAGTCTGAGGGTTCTAGAAACATGATTGGCCAGAGTCTAGGTGTCCTTTTCATCTCGTTCTTGCACTCTTTGCAGCTGGTTTCTCAGCATCTGCATTTTTAATTTAGCACGACTGTTGTTGCAGCAACCTTGATGAATTCTAGGGACTTTGATAATCACACCTAGAGATAATTTGGCTGGGGCACCCCAAGGATGAAGCTATTCAGATGCATTGCAGCACTGGCGAGGCTCTGCTGGCGCCTAACAGGGCACAGGGAGAGCAGCACTTACCCGGGTTGCTCTTGGAGGTGCGCACTGGGGTGTAATGGTTTTTGGAAGAGGTCCTGACTGGGGTGTTTTCTTTGGGGGAGGTTTCTATGGCCGAGATAGTCTCTCTTTCACAGTGTCCGATTGGGATTGGTCCCTGCTGCCTTAGGATGTCAGCCAGAGCCCTGGGGAGACAGGAAAAAAAAGGGGAAAAATGTATTTTCACATAGAAATTTACATATCACATATAGAAATCTTTCTTTCTCTAGTAATTATTTTTTTTCTATCTAAGAAAATCTATTTTCTATTCTTTTTCTATTATTTTTTCTAAGTATTTCTTTCTTTCTATCTTTCTCTAGAATCTATCTATAATCTATTATCTCTATATCTAGAATCTCTATCTCTATATCTAATCTATATATATATATATAATCT
>WAAG01079951.1:6238-20275 GCA_013390105.1 Tichodroma muraria
TGCCTCCAAAATTAACTGGCTGAACTTTGTAGAAACAACGTTTTCACATCTGGGTATATCATGATTATAAACCTCAACGCAACATTAATATTTATATCAGGAGAGCCATAAAAAACCCTTCAAAACACCCCAAGTCCACAACTTGACAACTCTGGAGATCACCCTAAAATAAAATAAAATGAAATAAAATAAAATAAAATAAAGTAAATTAAAATAAAATAAAATAAATCATGCAACTTAGAAAACTCAAAATCCCCTCCAGTAATGCATGTTTCTAATTGCAATCTTAATTTGCCTTTGTAGCATTGCTTGGTCAGCTTATTTTATGGCATGCTTGTCAGGAAATTTGATTATGATATTTGAAAAAAATACAACCAACCAATCAAGAAACCCAAACAACTTCTGATTCTTGTCTTGTTATTCTGCTTACCATTTATCCTGAACCAATTGAATATTGTGAAAGGATGTGTTATAAAGATAATAAGATACACAATTTTTAATAGTGTTGCTTAAAAAGTAAGATACAGTTATTTTCAGGCACTTACTACCAACGAGAAAAGGAAGCTCTTTTCTGTGTCCTACAAATCTTGCAGTGATTTATTTGTTAGAAGAACAATTTCACTGACATAAAGTGGGGAGGATAATATCTGTCTTTCATATTTCTTAGTTTAATTGTCTTACTGCAACTGAATGTGACACAGTGTAAGAAAGTCGAATTATGAGATAAAACTGAAGTCAGCAGCCTCAGGCAAGACAGTTTCTTAGAACTGGCTTTATAATCTCAGTAGAGGTACCACTAAACTTTAATTAATTTGGATTTTTTAGCTTTTTTTTTTTTTCTTTTCTAAGGCACCATTACAAAACCTGTTATTGAAGTCCATCTGTATTCTTAGCAAAAAATTTATATATTTTTAATTCCTGAACAGATTTTAAATAAATTCAATTCAGTATTTCACCCAAATTTATTGCATAACATCAAGAATTTGCTAATATTGAGAAGTTTCTGAATGTGATTGAAGGTGTGCCTATCAAATCCACCCTAAGTTTTTTCAGTAGGTTCAGCTGTGTACTAAGACAAACAAATAGAATAGGTTCTAAGCAATTAAAGCAGCAAAAATGAAGTGTTGTTTGCTCCAGTCCCTAGAGGTCCCAAAGACATGAACTGTCTGCCCTAACATTTCACGTTGACATTCTACTGCTCCTCTTCCCTGTGAGACCTTGGCCTCTTCATCTTCTCCTCACCCATCCTATATAAAAAAATACACCTCTTTTCTCATCAAAGGGATGTTAGACATTGACAACCCACCATCCCTCTCTCCTCTTCCAGCCTTCGCTCTGCGGGCAGCCATCCTGAGGGAGCAGCAGGATCTTACAGCGACGTGAGCGGCAGGTGAGTCAAACCAGGGGAGCAACGGCTTCTCATGGTCAGTGCCGCGTGCTTCACCAGAAACGGATCCCACGTTCCGAGTCAGCTCTCTTCCGCCCCTACATTCAACTACAGGATGTGCATGTGCTCTAATTCCCTTTACCATAATGTTATAGACACAATAAGGGAGTTGAAAGGGAGTTTTTTAACAGCTATATCAGAATGTTGACTGCGGGGTTTGATTTCGGTTCGCAACTGTGTCAGTTTTGCCAAGGAGTTCTGGGTGGTTACAAGTGCTTGCAGTTGTGGTGTTGGTTAGGTGGAGATATTGTATGGTTGCATTCCAAATGGTTGTTATAGTAATGAAGTTATTGGGGGAATAGTACTGGGGGGGGGAATCTTCCATTCTCCTCTAGGCAACTCAGAGACGACAACCAAGGGCCTTCATTGGTGGATACAACCAACCAATCAAATCATGGCGGGAAAGAATGATTGCTGTAGATAGCACCCCGATAAAGACCAATGAGAGCTGAGGAAATGCACCAATCACATAGAGGATCCAAAATGGACCAATCGCTGAAGGGACTGAAGTTATAAGAAGAGACTGACCACGCTCAGGGGTGCTTCACTCTCATGAATAGGCCATTCTGAGGGGTGGCCTGTATAGGTATTTTGGTTGCTCTGGCTTGCTGTGAGGGGCTGAGACTAGCTTAGCCCCTTGTTCCTGTAGCCATTTTGTATCAATAAATAATTGGCCTTTTACCACCCTTGGATTTATGGACTCTTCATTACTTTTTGCAACATTGTAGCAATAAGGCTTCCTAATTTTTACAGCGTCTTCAGTACTGCGCATGTACCTTTGGGCAGAAGAGACTCCATTATCTTGTTGTTGAACATTATCTTCAACTGTTGTTGAAGGAGCCTTACACCACTCTTCTGCCTAAGGGCCGGCTGAGTTTGGGCTCCCAGGTAACTCAGATTCTAACCTACAAGGACCAGGTGTCAGCAATGAAAGCACCACTGCTGCTGATTATATACGCAGGTCAAGTATATAAATGGATCTTTGCATCTGGGTTTACGCATATTCTATATCTGATGTGCTGTCTCCTCAGAGAAGAGAAAAAATAATCAGGCGTCGCAAAGCAGAGAGTCCTCAGCCCTTCTGATTATATGCCAAGGGAGTCACTCCATTTAGCTAATCATTTTACCACAGTTTTCTTCAGACACAAGATGAAAAATTGATATCAAAAACTTGGAAATATGGAGACGTTGTACAAATATTCTGCCAAACTTTATCCCTGACCCATTAAACTAGATGCTTAAAAAAAAAAAAAAAAAAAAAGGAAAAAATTCTTGNAAAAAAAAAAAAAAAAAAAAAAGGACAATAATGTACTTCATGTTTGCTTTAAATTTTCTCTCTAATGAACTTACAAGCTGGTATAACTGTAAAGGTAAAACTATATGAGGAGTAACATAAAATCCTTCAAAAAGCTGAAATCACATCAATCTCCATTACTATCATTAACATATATTATATCAAACCTTAACTGTGAGGGCAGTTTTCACAAGGATACCTGATAATTTGGTGCATAATACTTAAAGTAGGTGCTGGAATTAAAAAAAAAAATAATTAAAAAATAAAATTTAAATTTTGCATTACATTCACCAATGCCCATATTGAAGGAGTTCTCAGTCTCAAGTGAAAAAGAAATAATTTTCTGTACAAAGACATAGCAAAATTTGACCTTTCTATATTTCAGCTGCACATTAAAGTTCTCTTTTGTAATAAATACAATGTACAAAGGCAAAAATTAGAGATGCAGAGTAGCCAAAGAAAGGAGTTTAGAAGCATTGGCCTATTCCCAGCTCTACTACTGCCCTGCCGAGTAAGTTCAGGAAATTTCCTTCATAACCATGTCTGCGTGTAGCCTATGCAAAATTAGCTATTTAGTATATGCTCTTTGTTTAGTCTCCTTCTGTAACCAACAGAGAAAAAAACATTTCCAGGGGGTGATTTATGCCACCTGAAGACAGGTATGAAAACAGACTAATCCTACTGCACAATTCAGGAAAACTTGTGGGACAGGTACTTCTAACATATCTATAAGTAGATAGAGGACAAAAAGAGAGATGTTAGTTACAGACCATTTTTCATTTTAGTTCAAGGTTTTTATAAATGACTTTCTATAATTGTTTTGCACTGAGTGTGTTTATTCTGGCCTATCTAAACAGAGCCCAGGGTAACTAGAGACAGCAGGTAACTGGAGCAAGGTAACTGGAGCAGCAGGCTCCCACTTTTCTGCTATGACAGAAGAATACTGCTCCTTGGTAGCTGTGGCTTGTAGGACAAGTAGGAACATTCATTTCACTAAATCTATTAAATTATCTCAATCTTGTGAAGAATAGACAAGGTATTAAGAGATTGCAAAGGGAAAACAGAGCTTAAACCTTTATATGGAAGGGGTAGGGAACAGAGAATGACTAGTCATAAAGCTGTAGAAATTAGAAATTCTAGGGAAAGGAAAAAAAATTAAACCAAATAACAATATATAAGCACTTGGAAGAGCACAAGCAAAGGAGTGGCAGGCAGCATTTTGTCTGTCTAGAAAGGATAATTTCTTTTTATGTTAGAGTAGGAAATCTTATATATATATGTGGATGAGCCTTAGGTGTCTCTTAATTGACTTATATCTTTTGGCACTGGCCCACATGACAAAGGCAGCAATGCCACAGACAATGGGAAGTACACATGCTAGATAAAATGACTTTTAATTGAACTGATGGAAAGTCAAAAATGTGTATTCTAACCAGTCATTCACAGTCGAGGCCGCAGAATCATCAAAGCCAGAAGAGAGCTTCACGATCATCCAGTTCAACCGTCAATCCAGCACCACCACAATCACCCCTAGACCATAACCCTAAGTGCCACATCCAGACACCTCTTGAACCTTCCAGAAAAAGTGATTCCACCACCTCTCTGGGCAACTTATTCCAGTGTCTGATCACTTTCAGTGAAATCTTCTTTCTGATATTTAATCTGAACCTTCCCTGGTGCAAGTTAAGGTCATTTCCTTATGTTATGTTAAATGGGGCATCCCCACTAAATACTGATAAATAAGTAATGGCAATTTGGAGATTTTTTGATGAGATGGGATTGACTGACTGACTGGGTATGTCACTGGGATAGCATGAGGGCAGGTTTACAATTATCTTGTAAAACTAAACAAATTTCTTGAAAAAATAAAATAGGAATGGATTTATTAAGGGAAAAAAAAAAAAAACCAACAAAAANNAAAATAGGAATGGATTTATTAAGGGAAAAAAAAAAAAACCAACAAAAAAACCAAGATACTGAACTCAGCAGGGAAGAATTAATTGTAAGATAATAGCTGGAGGACAAATAGTCACTTGTCTTTTCTACACAAAAAAGTGTCCACTGTTACATTTTAGCACACTGTAGATAGAAAACATGCTATTTGTGGAAAGAAATAAGGATCATAGTGGGACATACAAGCAAGGGCAGAAACTGCAAGACATGGAAAGTTGTTCTCTTTTCACATGCAGTACAGGGTAAGGCCTCAGCTGTCTGCAGATTTGGCAGGAGAGAATATACAGAGGAGACGCTGATCAGAACTCTGGAATACATGACCTGTGAGAAAACACTGAAAGAGTATTTGCTTTAAAGTCTGATAGATCTAGAACTAACAGGGTACAATATTGGTCTTCAAATATGGGAAAGGTCGTTTCCAAAGGGAAAGAATAATCTATTTCTATTTATATACACAGAAAAAAAAAATAAGGAGCTTATTCCGAAACAGGGACAACTTTTGTCAAATATTAGGTGAAATTTCTAACAACAAGGATAGTGAAACAGAGGAGCAGAACTCATGGTGATATTGTGGTCTTTCCAGTGTTGGAAGCAATGAAAAACCAGTTAGATCAAACATCTGTTCAGCATCACAAATCCTGCAAGAGCAGGAAATAGACTGGCTGCTCTGTGCAGTTCTTTTCTTGGCCTATTTTTGTGAAAGCTTATGTTCTGTTTATTACGGGAATCTACTGGTTATATTGTGAATTAATATTAGATCATTCCTTGCCAGTCAATAAAAAATAGATCTATACATTTTCTACTCTTGGTATCAGAAGAATCTTAATGCAATACAAAAAGCTCAAAAAGAAAAATCCAAAAGATTTCTTAATGCTCACATGAAGGAATATTTCATGATACTTAATGGAATACATATTCACACAGCTCCTGTGCCAAGTCAGGTTAGACCAAAGTGAAAGAAATTAGTAGGAAAGGAAAACTGAATATTACAACTAAGAGCAATAAGGAATTGTGGCAAGCATGATGACAAATAATAAAACCTAAATTAAGTACTCACATAGTTAAAAAAATCCAACAACATGAAATCTTCTTTTACAGACTGCTGTGTGATATTTTCTTGAAACTCCCCATTAAAGTCAAACCAATTGAGACTGAAAGCAGCGCTGGACAGAAACCTTACTACCACCACAAAAGCAATGGACAAATAAAAGGCTCCACGTAGACACTGTTTAGCATTTTTTTTCATAAGTTTTTACTTTTCTATACAATAGCAATTCAGTCTATCCCTTGCTTAGAAATCCTAGTCTATCCCAGCCTACAGGCTGTAGAAATAAAGCACTCATTTGCTCTTTCATTGGTATTAAGCAATAAGTGTCTACTAACAAAATAATTATGTTTCTAAACACATCCCTGTTATACTTATTCTGAAAGTTTCACTCCTCAAGTAATGTAACTGCCTTATTAGAAATCTCTAATCTGAGTGAAGCTTGGAAATGCTACAGGTAGTAGCCTTCACAAGGGTCTACAGAAAAGCACCCATTTAGTCCTTTCTTTGGTATACCAGAAACCAAGGAAGTGCAAAGATTAAGGGGGCAAATGCTATAATAAGAACTTAGATACAATATGAGGGGTTTTTTTCTTTTCTGCATGGGAGTTCTGCCTGGGTATTATTCTTCGGAACCCTTAATCTGAAATATTAAAAAAAAACAAAAACAAAAGTGCAAAGGGTGGTAGTAGAACTGATGGGAGAGGGGAGGATTTTAAGAAATCAGGAGAATATATTTCCCACTTCCCCCAGAATTCTGATGCAGCAGAGAGCGAGAATATCCCCCAGCACTGAATTAAGGGATGCAAACCCACAGAAAATGCTAATGCATTACTTTTTATTTTCTTAAAATTCGTATGAGTAGTACAAAACTAAGGAGAATGAAGGGCATACTCCTGAGGACTATTTTCTAGAAATGTAATAATCCTATTTCCCTTCTTGTCTCAGTTGATACCACTGAGCTAGAAATTCAAACACTGCTCATAAAGTTTGAATTTCCAGTTAGACATATTTCACCAGCATCTTACTGCTGCTATGAAAGTGTATGAAAATTTTGATGATACTTGTGGCTGGAAAGGACTTTGAAACTGCCTCTAGCAACAGTAGAAACTGTGTGAACAGCTCATACAGAACCTGTGCTCAAGTGTGTATAAAGTGCAGTAATTCATTTTTCTGTAGCTAAACCAGAACAACATTAGTAGGACACAGTAACTGTGAGGTTGTGAGGTTTTAGCTTTGTTTTGAAACCTTGCATAGCGCGGGTAGGAGCAGTAAGTAAATACGTTAGATTTATCATTCTTAGCTATAATGGATGAAACATTGGGTGTACAGTAATTTGTGGGAGTGCAAATCAAACATAGAAATTTTCAAAGTTAAAAAACAGATCACTTGGGTAGAGATCATTGTGGTAATTTCACTTTGGCTTTCAGACCACAGATTAAGAACTGCAGGAGAAAGACACTGGAGTGAATGGCACTGCTATGACGAGAATAAGCATTCATGTACTGTTCAAACTGGTCCCCAGACAAAACCAAACACTGAATGGCTAATTTACACCTAATTAATCACTGCTCTGAAAATAAACGCTATCGTGTCAACAGGGAGGAAAAGTCCTTCTGTCTTCAGTGACACACGTTGGCCTCTTTTGCCTGTATATGGCTCTCAGAAACTCTGAAAAGCTAAGTTTGCATCAGAAGTTGGCAATATTAAAATACACTCAAGACAACCTAGGACTGTCCTAGAAATGTCAAGGTATGGATTACAGAAAAAGCAACATAGTATGGTTTCAATTTCCAGCATCTGATTCACAAACTGTCTTCTGAACTTTCCTAAAACAATGATTTCCTCAGCAGTGGAAGACAGTATATATTTTATATGTGCTACATTCTTTCAATAGTCTGTGGCTGGACAGTGCAGAAAGCCCTTGTTTGCTTTCTCCTAGTGGCTGCACCTTCCACTGGGTGAAGCGTGCGGAGGAAGGTCAGGGCTGCTTCTCCCCGGGGGAGGGCAGGGATGTGATCCATGAGAGAGAGGTCTCCAGCATGGAGACACAGGCTGAGGGACAGGCAGGGGAAGGGCAGCAAACAGAGCCAACGGCACAGGTCAGTGTGCCTGTTTCCTACTCCTAAAGAAGGGATTCAATGCAACTTGCAGGAGTCAACGGAGAGCTTCCTGGGCTGGGAGCAAGATGGGAGGATAGGATCCCTATGACATGCAGACATGGAGACCAGGAGGAAATCAATGGACAAACACCATTTGTTTTAGCCCAGTCATTTTGACCGTTTTCTATTTTTAGGTGTTGCCTGCTCAAAAAAAGCTAGCTTTAGGACATCAAGGCCCTCGACAGCACTTCTGAGGTGCTAGCAAAGGTGCAGCGCAGGTCATGAGGTAGATAGCAAGAAGCAGAATTTCCCCCATTTCTGTCATATTTTGGCATAACTTTCCTATGAAAAATTGCTCGAAGAATGACAAGACTATGCACACCTAGGTAAAACAACTGTTTTGTACCAGTAATTTTCTCTACAAGATAGTATACACCAAAAGAAATTTGGTCTACAAAATACTGCTGTAGTCCATGTTCCTCTATTTAAAACTCTGTTCTTATTTTTAAAATACATTTTGTTTCAGAGTTTGTGATTTATACATACTCTTGATTTAATTATTTTTTTTTCTACTAAAACTATGCTCCTTCAGTACAAACAAAGATTTTGTGTTATCAGTTATGTTGTGTATTCTTTATGGAAGTTCTGGGATTGTCTATTCACCCTAGGCGTCAGATTTAAGAATTACACATAGGCAGCTTGTTTACCATACTCAGAAAATAAAATAAGATTCCTACATAGATGGTTAACAAAAAAAATGTGTGGTAACAACTCTAGTGATATAAGTTTTCAAATACTGTGTTTAGAGTCCAGGTTTGCAGACAACACAAATTGTCAGAGACTCTGGAAGTCATTAGAGCTCTTATGGTAACTGGGTCCAACGCATTTATACATAAACTGTTCATTTATAAGACACTTCAGACTCTCAAACACTTGTGGAAGGGAAATGATACTTCAGAAGTTCTGATATAAGAATTTCAAATGCATTGAAAAAAACTTTTCCACACCACACAGTTACAAACTTCTCACACAACAAGAACTTCAATGTCCTCACACATGCAATGACTGCAGAATTGAGAAAGACCAGCCTGAGGACCAAACGCTTGAATCCTCAAGAGCCAGGAAGGGGGTGTAAAGAAAAGCAGAAGCAAAGTGTGGATTTCCTTCTACTGCAACCAGACAAAGTATGAGGAAAGCTGTGGGGCAACCAAAAGAAAGGAAAGCCTTTCCAATCAAAAATGTCAATTTCAGCAGAGCTCAAAGAACACATAGAAATGGAGGCTAAGCCTGATAAAGATTTTTAATATATAGAAGGCTCAGTACTGAATGAGCAATAAGAGAGGACAGAACTAGCTGTATTTCTTCCAGAATAAATCACCCTAAGGCAGGAAGGTTCATCTGATGACACGAAGTTTCCCGCAGCCAGTTTCAGGGTTTATTGTCGATATTAATTTTAATTTAGCACTTAAGTAACTTTACCCTTCTTTCCCCCTGGAAACAGAAATTTTAACAGTTGGGTGTATCTGAAGAGCACAGAAAAATGACTGAGTTAAAACAGATATTTACTGTACTTAAACTTGATTTTATTTCTAGTACCCCTTATCAATAATATACAGTAAAAATATTTATTAATGGAATTAGTATTTTTAGCCTCTTAGTAAAAGTAGAAATACTGCTTTATAAGCATCTATCCTCTTCTTGGTACCAATAATTACAAAAGGGTTCTAACCATTTGTGGTGGAACTGTAGAAATTTGGAAATCATTCTAAGCAATTGAGGCGTGAAATGAAAACAAAAACCCAAAGAAATGTAAGCAGACATTTAAATCCTACTTAAAATTTGAGAATCTTATGTAACATAGTATAAAGGTTAAAAAAAAAAGGAAATAAAATAGAAAATTGAGGAAATGATAGGAACAACTGGATATCAGTAGGCATGATATGAGGTCTGTAGGAAGGAAAAGAGCACAGAATAGATGTTTTTCTATCTGGAGTGGGGGAGAGTGAATTCTTCATCAGGTGTCTCATTCACTGCAGTAGGAAACAAATCTAAAACAACTGTTGCTCTGATCAAGCAGAAAAACTCAAAGGTCCAGAAGCAACACTCCATAAGTCCACCAAAGCAATCACAAACTTTATCACTCTTACAAAGCAAAAATGAAATTTGTTGTCTCTTGCTGATGTCTGTGTGGCATGAACTTGCACTGTGAATGGGCTCTGTCCTTCCAAAAAATATTTGCAAGAGAGAGCAGAAAGCTAACATAGCAGCTGTACTGATGAAGAAGACCATGGCCATAACCCTAGGCAGTAAAAGCTGTAATATATTTTCATTTTTGTTACTCTACTGCAGAAACTTACAGGAGTGCAACAGGTTCTGAGAAATGTATCAGAAAACTGAACCTGTCCTGCCACCTTGTCATAAAATGAGAAAGTACACAATACCTGTCAGAAGACATGGTAAATTAAATCATCCATTAGCTTCTGCCTGATTTATCACTTGCAAAGGATCTCACAAGCAAACACTCAAGCACTGAATAACAAAGTAAAGAACAAGAGCAAGGTCTTTTGATGTGCACAAAAATTTTCCTACCAAATTTTAATAAAGTCTCTGACAATTTAAATCACTACAGGTGATTTCAGTTTAAATCAAGTCTTCAAAGTAAATGCATAAAAAGCACTAATCTGTCAGAATGAGGTTAAAGAGGATAAAAATCCTACAACTGCAATTTAAAATTACTAATTAGAACTATTGCAGCTGTTCTTTTTGCTAACCATTAAACCATAAAGATATGAAGACAATGAGAGGAGAACGACCTTCTATATGTCAGAGAATATTGCTGAAGGCATCTGCAGCTAATGGGCCTGTGCTTGCTCATGCAGAAAGAGTAAATAGGTTTATTAGCTTACTCAGCTGGAAAATGCTTAACAGCTACTGGTCATCTGATAACAAATTTAATTCATAGTTCATTTTGTGAAGGAACAAAAGGTAAGTTCATTACAAAAGGAACTGATTTTTTTATGCTGCTATTCAAATGTCCTGAAGCATAATCTATACCCAGAGGGGATAAGACAGACTCATGAACCCTAGAACAAAATGTTTTTTACTCATTCTACCCTAGTTTGCATCCTGCCCAATTGCATGTGAGGTTCTTAACATTTCAGCCCTGACTTCTTAGAAATAGATTNCCACTACATTGATTCCCTAGTCATAAGATGCACTTAAAAATACTTTTTAAAAAAGCGTACTTTGTAAAAATTTAAATGCAAGAGTTTTGCTCTGAAAAAACATTTTGGGTTTTATTTGTATCAGATCCTTCAGTTATGCATAAACTGATGTCTTAATGTTAACTGCCTAGTATTAGATGCGAAATCGAGAAATGCCTACAAACATTTGCCTGCAGCTGCCTTGGTGGGTCCTTCACAGCCACTGATCTCCTGGCAGGTTTTCCCACTCACTAAGGGAAGAACTACAGTGACCACTTGCAAGAAAGGGAAATGAACACGTAGGCCCAGGTCACAGAATCAGTATTACAAGTTCACCTGTCTTGTTTTGCTACCTATAAAAACGTAGTCAATGGCAAAGATTAAAGCAAGTGGAGAAGATAACACAAGATCAAATATAACCATATTATCAAGCTGCAACAAAATGTCTATATAAGGGAGACAACCAAAATATATAAATAAATAGGATAATAGCAGAGTCCAGCACATATTTTTCATGTCAAAAAGGAAGGGAGAGAAAAAAGGAAAGAAGTTACCCTTAATGAAGCCACAATGTCTTTCTTTTCCCCCAGACTTTTTTTCAAAGATTCATTTTTAAGCCAGGTTTCATTTCTTCCCATGGTATTGTAAGAATTCTGTTTTTATTCCAGTGATAATTTCATCCAGTATGATTTATTTCTTATACAGTATTATATCTTACTCTCAATAAAAATTGATAGAAAAGTAGAAAAAGTAGAAATATTTTTGCTAAATTTCTGGAATAAAATAATTAATTCTGTGGCCTGAATTATTGTTAGTACTTGTAGTTGCCTAGTATTCTGTAAGTTGAACAATCATTCTTATACCTGTGAAACCCATCAGAAACTTTCTTGTTCTTAAAACACAGAAATGAAAAACAATTTGTTGAATTAAACTGTGGCTGCTAATGACAAGAATTTTTAGGACGTATTTATGTCTTCTTCATCACAAGTTTGACACAATTGAAGAAAAGTCCTTAAATTTCTTTGCAAAACTGTGTGGAAAATGTCACACTGATAAATTAAGCTGAGAGGTTTGATTAAAATCTGTGTTCAGCACTACATCTTCAGATACCTACAGTGTTGAAACATGGCGGAGTAGAAAAGACTATTCTTTTGACATTCTGTTCAACACAGCTTGTTCTTCAAACAGTGAAAAAGAGCTGTGGTGTTTTCTGGTTTAGCTCAAAATAAATCTAACAACATCAGTCTGACATTGTGGGCACTTTAGACAGGTTAGGAGCTTGTGAACACAATTACCATAGCCATATTTCCCTCGGTTAAGTCAGTTAACCCACACGTCCTGGTCACTTAGGATGCTCTTTACTCCTCACTCAAAAACTAGCATAACGTTTTTCTACAACAGTGTTCTCTTTACACATTAAATGCATGTATCTATGGGTGTTTTCTTCATAAACAGTTGCAGTAGTAACTCTTCAGAACAAATTAAATGTTCAGACTATGGCAGTGTCTTTTATATGCTTTTAGAGGTGTCTTGTGGCTCACAGAGGCTTTGTGTGCAGACTTCCAGATTTAAACGCCCACATAAAAACACAGTTTATATGTGAATCATACACTGCAGGAGAAAAAGCTCATCAGATTTCTAAAAAGGATTGTATTTTTGTAGAAGAAGAGATGCATTAGTCTTAAAATATCAGCAAAGGACAGTAATAAATATGTTCTATTTGCACACATTGCTCCAGCTACACACAGCCTGAAGTCAGTCTTTGCTCCCGCACTTGTTTTTCCTATTAACTGCCTGTAAGTAAATAGCTTCCCACCTGAGGGATCTATAGGTAGGAGCAGATTCCAAGCAGTAGATAAATCTTTGATTTATTGAATCAGGACTGCTGTTCTTACTGAAAAAATAACTTTCTGCTTTATGAGAAGTTAAAGCTTTTTGTAAGCAGTGTTGTGCAGGGGTAGTGTAAGGAAAAGCCACTCTTACAAACAGCATTACTCTTTGTGAGACATCAGAGGGGAAACATAAGAGAAATCAAGAAAAATTAGCAGTGAGTTAGAGTTTCCATTATCTAGTGGAAACCTTGTCTCTTATAACCTCTGCTAAGGTAATGAAAAGCTCAATATAAAATGGGTACCAGCTCATGGAAGAGAGATGAATGATACACGAATTCAAGAAAGTGGAGAGGTGAGAAAAGCAAAGAGAAGGAGAAACTTCTTTGAACATGATGAAAACAGGAAAAGGGGAAGAAAAAGCAAGCCAAAGAATGAAGAAAGGTCACGACAAATTCTGTTTATCTTCCTTGGAAAAAAAAATCAGCAAGATTTTGTAAAAAGAGAGAGGTGGAAGCTTTGAGAAGTAATTCAATAGATTAAAAGTTACTGAAACTGTGGGTATGGCATTCATTTGTGCTGAAGATATAGAGCTGCTGTATTCACATGCATTTGATCATAGAAGTTATAAAGTAATAAAATCTTTTTCTTGCTGTACCCTGCTCTTTTGTCCTATCTCAAAATGTGTTTGTATAAGGAACTCTTTTTTAGTTTTTCACCTTTTGGTTTATATCTACTGGAAAATATTATCTGTTTTTTTGTTTTGTTTTGTTTTGTTTTGTTTTGTTTTGTTTGTTTGTTTCTCCCCCTACTCCCATCATCTTGAAAGCCTGAAGAAGCAGAAAATCAAACTGATGGGGGAGTTTCACATCTTGTAAACAAGCTTAGCATACAGTGGTCCTTTTATACTTCCCAGTATGATTCCTAAATAAACTTTGTAGAAAGATGAATTAGGCAAACAAAACAGTTGGGTATGCTAGGAAAGCTACTACTGGTAACAGTTTGGTTATCTAGAATTTTTAATAGATAAAAGATGAAACCTAAACATATTCTAGCTAGCTTGCTTGTTTTAGTTTGCTCTCTTCTACAGTATTAGAGTATTAATATTTTAGTCTGGTATTAATGTGTATTTAGGGGAATTTGATCTTTCTGTGAGGCTAAACA